>JAMKCH010037966.1:0-14359 GCA_023653785.1 Ophioderma brevispina | reverse complement strand
TATTACAAAATATGTTGGAGATTACTGACAGTAAATTCCAAAGAATTTATATAGGTAAAAGGAATTTATAGATGAGCACTTCTTGCACTCCCCTTGAGCCCAGAGAGCACTTGTACTTGCTTTGCTTGGAATGATTCCGATTTGCTAAATAACGTTGATCTTATATATATATAGATATATATATATATATATATATATATATAGATATATATATATATAGATATATATATATATATATATAGATATATATATATATATATATATATATAGATATATATATATATATAGATATATATATATATATATATATATATATTTAGTTACCATTATTATTGCCCCCCAAAAAATCCACAAAATTATTGTTCGATCTTCTTCTTCTTCTTACGTATGAGACAGCAGCATAAATATGTTGTAGAGGGAGCCAGCTCACAGTTGATTGGTTGAGGTTTGAGAAGTCTATGTCCCACGGGGACGAAAGGTAGGGCACTCAGTGAGAATGTGATCCACAGTCTGCGATGGAGAAACACATTGGCAGACTGGAGATGAGTAGAACCCCCATCGGTTCAAATTGCTGTTGAGCGACCGACTCCTGGCGAATCCGGTTTAAGGTGACCATTCCTTGCGTGGAAGATTTCTAGCCAGGCAGTGTCCATGTCTGTAAGATGTTGAATGGGGAGCTGGAGAGTTTAGCAGCGTGTCGACAGAAAGGTCGACGAGAGCCAAGTCTCTGTTTGCGAGTGGGGTGATCGTTGACAGTGTTATGTTACCAGGTGCTTGTTGGCCAGCAGAGCCTTATTCACCAGTTGGTGCGTGTGGTGTTTTCTCCGAAGCACTGCAGGTGCAGTTCCTGAAAAGCACTGGTAGAAACTCAGTCTTGTAGTATCAGCAGCAGATCGAAGTTTGCAAATGGAGTGGGAGTAGTATACTTGTGAATGTTATTTTGCAGATATGCTGGAGAAAAGCCATTAATACATTGGTAGATGATTGTGTATAACTTGAAGTTGACTCTCTCCCTGACTGGCAACCAGTGGAGAGATCGGGCAAGAAAAGGTGGAATGTGTTCGCGTGGCGATTTATTCATGAATGAGACGAACGGCTGTCTGAATACGTGGGTTTGGCAGAAATTGATATTTGTAATGCCAGCAAGGAGAGTTACCATAGTCAAGACGGGATCGTATCAAGGCCAGGATAATGTGATGACATGAGTCCTTGTCCAGGAAACGCCGTATCCGAGCAGTATTTCTCAGTTGAAATTAAGTGTTTGAAATCTGAGCATTCATAGATAATGTAGAATTCAAATGTACACCAAGATTACGAACAGTGTTTGTGGGTTTAATGAGAGCATTATCAACTTTAAGAGCAAGAGATGTGAAGAAATTGATGTTGTGTGATGAACCACAGATGATAAATTCTGTCATATTCCATGTTTAATTTAAGGTCATTTTCTGCCATTCCAAGTGGCTTATATCTTAATACACTTATTGAGGCCTTGTGGTGTACCACAACTAAGTTCAACATCATTGAGAAATAGAAAGTGTTTTCGATGCATACACGGCTAGAGCGAGATGTCATATAGGGTCTGAACCAGTTTAGAGGTGCCAAGATCGACAACAAGTCGAGTATGGCGGCGTTTATGAGGATTTCATGGTGAATAGTACCAAAGGCCGCTGTCAAGTCAAGCATGGCCATAAGAACAACTTTGTTACTACATGTATCAAGATCACAAAGAATGTCGCTTTTTACTTTCAGTAAGGCAGTCTCTGTACTGTGGTCTTTCCGATACGCAGATTGAAATTCCTCATAGAGCTCATGCTGAGACAGATGGTCCTTAAATCTAGAAGCAACAATGCATTCTGTTACTTTGGCTAGGAACTGGATATTTGATACTGGGCGGTAATTTTTAAAACATTAACATCAAGATTCTGTTTCTTCAAAATAGGAGTGACAATAGCTTTCTTAAAGGCACTTGGGAATACACCATCATTCATAGAAGCATTAACAATGCGAGTAACAACTGGAGAAACCACAGAGATGTTCTGCTTCAAAACCAAGGTGGGCAAGGGGTCCAGATCACAAGTCTTGTTGGAGAGTTTACTAATACCGGTGGTCTGTCTGTCTGTCTGTCTGTCTGTATGTATGTATGTCTGTCTGCGAGTGTGTCTGGCTGTCTATTTTCTGAGAACCGAGGGTCGCACGTTCATGAACTTGGTGGGTGGGCGCCCTGCCTTTCGCAAGACCGGGTTTGTATTGGTTAGTGGAACAAAGGTCATCAGGGGTCATTCAACGGAGGTCAAATGGGGTGAACTTTGGTGTATCCAGACGAAACTTGGTGGGCGGGGTCGATTGACATTTTAAAGGACACGCCAAGGTCATCAGGGGTCATTCAAGGTCAAAGGAACCGCGAAACCCGAGGGTCATTCAAGCCAGGTGATCGCGAAACCCAGGTGATCGGGAAACCAGGGGACCGCCTAGTACCAGAATAATTGTTACCCCACTAGACTATCTAAAACCATATATAACTCAAATTTCCACCCCAAATGAACTTATCTTGCGCACACGTCGTCACTTACCTTTGGAGATGAAAAACATTTGTCGATACACTTGCAGATGTTTGTGGCAGATAAGATATCATAAACCGCCAAAAAACCATTAGGTTGTGCTCAAAGTATCCAGATTCTTGAATGTTTTAGGAAGTTAAGTAAATCACAGCCAACAACCGCTAGTAGTAATCACTATCAATATAACCATGCCATATAGGCGTTTATGGGCAAACACTCTACACAATAAACAGGCGGTTTTTAATGGGGTCGAGTAGTGAGCTACGTGCGTATATTCTTTATTTGCATGACAAGTACGCCAACTATACAGAAATAGTTAAAAAGAGTAACTGAAGGGAAACGAAAGCGTTATTACCAAAAATGGGTCAATTTCTTCAAGCTTTAGTCCTGCGGTACAACCATACATGTATGACCTTGAATAAGGTCGAGTGTGCACAAAATGGAGAGTTTCTGTAACCTGACACATCTGACACACTTTTTTCTGACACACTTATGAATTCGGAAACCCTTCACGGAATAGAGCACAGGTTTGTTCTGTTAAGGTTTCGGAATTTGTAAGTGTTTTAGAAAAAAGTGTCAGATGGGTCAGGTTACGGAAACGCCCCACAAAATGTATTGGTTTCTAGGCAACGTGGACCTGTTGACTCCAAATCTGGATGATGCCTCTTTTGATCCTTTGAGTACTTTTTTGGATAACTTTTCCTCTTATACCTAAATGTCAAACCAAATAGGCCTCATAACAAGTACAGTTGCCACAAAACGTATCTCGGCATATTTTTGTATTCAGTATTGTGCCAAATCCGATAATTTTGAAAGTTTTTAAACTAATACTTTTTTTGTTGCCTAGGCCTTGTTCTTTCATTTAACCCGTCGCTTGTAAACAACCATACAATAATAACTGAGATAGAAGGCCCAAAAAGACGCAAAATCCCTTCACCATGACTTGCACTTTATTGCGCTTTTCAGTTGTCACTGCATGGTTCAACGCAATTCTGCAAGAATCCGTGTGTATTGTTTTTATACAAAGGAGGGTTTCCAACTGAACGAGCGAGTATGCCAATAGCCCACTACGTGCAAAAGCCCACTACGTGCAAAATTACATGTATTGGGCTGAAGTTCGCATTTTAACACAAAATTTAGCTTTTCAGCTAAATACGTGCCAGAAAGGTAATTATAGTCGAAATCTAATATGATGGAAATGACCTTATATTTAGCTGCACACCATAAAAACTTGGATTCCTATAACTGGACTCGATCCGGAAAGATTCTAAACTTGCACGTACTGTACTCATGTTTTCACCTATTGAGCCCCGTGTACAAAATTCAACACAGAAGCTCTAGTCACTAATCAAACTTAAATTAAGGGGAAGGGAAAAATAGGTTTGTTCTTTATGTAAATGTAACGATGGGTTATTTAACAATATTCCGGTATTTCTAGAACATTTCGGAAAATTTCATTTTTGCACGTATTGGGCTCAAATTACTTATTGCATGGAATCTAAGTAAAATTTAAGAGACAAAGTTAATTTTGGTATGATAATGATGGGTCGTTAACATACCAAATTTGATCATTTGACAACTTTTGGGGGTTTCTGGAACATTTGGAAAATTTCATTTTTTTCACGTATTGGGCTCAAATTACTCATTAAAAATCCATCTAAACATTAGGGGACAATGTTTCGGTGTGTATACGATGCATAATTATAGGTAAAATGATTTCACAACCTTTTCGGTGTTTCTAGAATATTTTGAGAAAAAAATTGAACCTATTGGGCTCAAGTTGCCACCTTTTGAAGCGAAT
This sequence comes from Ophioderma brevispina, assembly GCA_023653785.1. Classification (NCBI taxonomy): domain Eukaryota; kingdom Metazoa; phylum Echinodermata; class Ophiuroidea; order Amphilepidida; family Ophiodermatidae; genus Ophioderma; species Ophioderma brevispina. Next base: position 10,000 of record JAMKCH010037966.1, on the reverse strand, counting down.
GTACAAAAGTCAACCCAAAAACCCAATTGGGCTCTAGTTAATCATTGAATAAAATAAAATTAAAAATTAAATTCGATGGCGAAAGTTGTTTTACAACTTTTCCTTCGTTTCTAGAACAGTTTGGAAAATTTAATATTTTGCACGCATTGGGCTCAAATTATTAAAATGTATATAAAATATAGGAGACAAAGTCAGTTTTGGTATGTATAAGATGCAAAATGATGGTTAAAGTAATTAAACAACTTTTCCGGTGTTTCAAGAAAATGAAAGTTTCCAAAATGTTGCAGAAACACCAGAAAATTTGGAAAATGACGTTACCCATCATCATGATCATTAACATATCAAAACTAACTTTGTGTCTTAAAGTTTATTTTAATTTAATTCAATAAGTCATTTCCTCCCAATTAGTGCAAAAAAATGATGGAATGATGTGTTTGTTGATCAGCAGCATATGCCACTGTTAATCACAGATGCTTACTCATAAGTTTTTGGAACTCACCAAGGACATCTGCTTGACTGCGCTCATCAAATGATTGCTTGCAAACAGGGTGTTCTTTGTTCAGCTAGGAGCGAAGACATGCCAATGGTGTAGGCTCGAGAATGGACTCCCCCAAGAGAGTGTGCTTGTACTCTCCTGTTCAACATCTATACCAACGAGCAAGAGTGCAGGAACCTGTCGTTTTATCTATGAAGACAATCTTGGAATTATGATATCCTTTCCAAGTGCACTTGGTTTTGTTAAAGTTAATTTATAATAAGTTAGTGCGAATGACTAGAACATTTTATGTTCTTGGTTTTACATTCATGCACATGCAGACTTCACAGCTGTGGAAGAGAGACTCTCTAAAGCTTTGGATGAACACACTCTTAATAGAAAACAATCTTTTAGTACATGCAAATCTATCCAAGACACAGGTGTGTGATTTCCAACTATGCAACCGTGAAGCCAAATGTCAGCTTAAAGGTTACACACCACTAACATGACTAACTCACTTATACACAGTAGTCTATGGGAAAAATGGCAACTTTGAGCATGTTTCTTTCACATTTAAAACTCTCACAGAGGAAATACAACAACATCACCCCAAAGTACAAGCTGAATCACCAAATAACCAAATTTTGAACATATGATGACCAGAAAAAAATCACCAAACCTGACCGATGTCCGACCGGCAACCCAAGATTCTCTATAGTCGCCCACTAGTAATTTGCGAATCGATGTGAAATTAATAAACGCGGAGTAAATTGCCTCAAATATCACTGCCCAAATGCCGCTTAGTTTGAAAACCATACCAGTCTAACTCCCGTGTCATCATGAAATTTCATCCCTTTCTTAATATCAGTAGTGCATTTTCAGACATTTAAAGTACTTTTTCCAGATGCCATGCAAGAAATACCCACCAGAGTTTTTTATCCTTACGGGGCAGCCAGTTAGTGGGTGTATAAACCTATATATACACAATGGTGGGGGGCTCTGAATTATTAAAATGTCATGAATCTAGAAAATGACTCTTTGTGCAACCACATTTCCAGTCAAAAAATACCTTTAAAACTCCATTATGATGACAGGTTAGCTACGTTCTTTAAGACCCTCCAGATTCCTGTTGTGTTGTATTACATACATTAAAACAAGCTTCCACGCGAGCAGTACAAACTATTTTTAGGATGTATATTCTCACGAGTCTATTTACATATTTCTCTCAGCAATTACCGCGCGCCGGCGAGAGCTCTGGCGATAATGAAGTATTGCATAACAGTACGTGCTCACGAAGTGACCTCCAGCACGAGGTGAATTCCTATGTAAACACTACGCCCGCCCGAAGCTACGCGGTTCCTGTAGTTACTAATTCCTGTTTCTAAATTGAAAAAAAAAATTGGTAGTAATAAAGTGAAACCATGGTTTTTTTTTGGAAATTCTCAAAACTGGAAAATACGAAAGGAGGCTTAGGGGAAAAATGATGTACACCCGTAGAGATTGCGTTTTCCACTTTTTTTTTTTTCCGTGTCTGCGAGGCCACCGAAGTCCCCCCGCAAAAACGTTCAATTTTATCGCTAGACGCAAACCCCGCAGCCGCGTGCAAGTGTCTGTAAGCCTGCTACCACTAACAGGGATCCTCCTGCTCAATTCAGTCCACGGTATGTAATTTAGCCGTCTGACTATGTTTTCAGATTGTAGACCGTATGGACCATCTTTTGCACATTCATGCGGGGACATATGAATATTAATTATTAAGAAAGAATATACAGATGTTGAATCTTAAAAGGAATTTTAATTATGGGAATAACAGCCATTTTGGAAAAATAAAGATTTGATGACGTCATTGCATTGATTGGTTTATTAATTTTGCTCGGGGACCCATTCAGGTAAATGACGTACGTATCCCTACATTGGAAATAAACACCCGATTTCGTCAATCGTACGTCGGTTTTTTGCATCTGGTAGGGAAAGGTAAATTTGTACTGTTGTGCGGGACATAAGATACGGTGTCTTTTGGAAAAAATAAAGCACTTGCGGCATAGGTGCATCTGTACAAGACCCTTTGATTTAACATAGTGGGATTATTATATCGGCGTCGGCCCCCGAAGAGCACCCAATATCTAATACCTGACACTTGACCTGTACCTGACACGTGCCACCAAACTATTCATCCGTTAACCGTTTATAACACAATTACGCAAAGCAGCAAGCATTCGTATCTCTGTTGCACACGTAATCGATCAAGATGTGAGACTATAACATGTGTTTCTGTACAGGGAGGTAGGACACGATCTGATCGATTTGGGCATTGGGGATTTCCCAACTGGTAATTTGTGGAAACTGCTACATGCATTTACTATGACAGTCTCGGTCCCAGTGACATTCAAAATCATTCTTAAACCTTTGTTAAAAGATCTTAGTAATATCCTGATAAATAAACACTTTAAAAAAAAATATGAAGTTCACATCATCATGCTTCTTGTTAAATTCCGTGTGCATACTCAAACACCAGAAACTTCCCTGCCTAAGTATCTCTATCAAACTAAATACCCTTGAACATACGACACGCGCCATGGCTACAGAGCTTTGCGCTCTGGATCCAATGCGACCCGATACACTCTAATATCAAAAACAGCCCTATTATAATTATTATACAAAAACCCCAAACCTTGCACAACTCCGTGTTCTATAGGTTTCGACCACTAACGACACATATTCAAAAACAAAACCTAGGAACGGACCCTCTGATGTAAAACCTTCATAGAACCCCTTTCGTTTTCCCCGGATATTTGAGATTAAGTTCATTTACACACATTCGCTATGACGGAACTTGTAATTTTAGAGTGTCTCTCTCGCGCAGTATCAATTTAGATAAATCCGTCGCAGTCTGTCACCAGACTACAAACCGTGGGAAATACTCACCGGACCTCCGTACCCGAAGGCGTCAGGTACTGTAGCAAGTCCCATCATGCAAAATACTACTCGACCGAGGAGAGCATCGGCTTGTTACGCACCATTTATTTTCAGTAATAACCGAATTCCAGTATCCTTGAGAGACGGGTATAACGCTCAAGTGGAATCCCAATAAAGCATTTGATGTTGAGGTACGTTTTTAAGCACCTTTTTGGTAGTTTTTCGACGGTTTTTTGTCTGGTGACCATGTTATTGTTTCGATAGTCAACGGCACGTGGACTAGTTTTGGCCCGTACCATTACATGTTTATGAAAGGGGGATTATAGTAATATGCTTATAAACCTTGTTTTGTTCCGAAAATAAATAACTAGTATGCGAAGACTAGCCGTTTTGCGCAAGCACCGTTATCTGTTTTCATAATTTGGCAGAAAAGGAGACTATGGAGTTGATTGGGAATCAAACAGCAAACAGAGTCTTGACAGCAATGCTGCAAAGTCCAGGTGAAGTTTGGGCGAGTTAAGATTCATAAGCTACTACTTCCTGGAATGTAGGAAATCACCTTCTCTTAAGAAAAAAGATATGCATGTAGCGTAGGGGCAATTGCTGCACAAGGGCAACGTACTTTCGGACATATTGTATCTCTACTAAACCCATCACGCAGCCTTGTTTTTTTTTATAGAGCCATATCGCATTTCTTTAGTAATTTATTGATTCGGATTTGTTTAGTCACGCACGCTCCGAAGCTATGTCCTCCTTGTTTTACCCAAGAAAAGCTTTCCTAATCGTAATAGCTAATCCTGATTGTAAATAAAAGGTTTTCAACACATTACTACTGTAATTCGGGTATAGATAAAAGCTATGGCAATAAGGGACTCAACTCTGCAATAACCTCAACAATGGGAAGATCTTGTTTGCCTGCTCTGCAAACAGGTGATTGGTTTGGATTAGTTTGGCACACTTGGTATAAATAAATTTATTGATTATCCTAGTTTTTGAAATCTTTTAGAACAATGTAACATTTATGAAGTTTTATTGATTCGGATTTGTTCAGTCCCGCACGCTCAAAGATTCTCAAAGAGAAAAACATTCTACGTTCTTCTTATTAAAATCATACACAAACTACTGACATTTTACCATTTAAAAAAAAATCATTAAAAATACAAAAACTATGGGAACGACACGGGAAGGTTTTTCTTCCTCTTTTTGTCTTGTCCTCATTTATAGGCAACCTTTCCCAAATAACTATAAAACAATACAACATTATAATTAAATCAAACAATTTAACCAATTAAGGTCATTTTCACAAGAAAAAGAAAAAAGGCAATCAGAAAGTCTAACATTTTATAAAGCCGGTACTCGTAAACTCGAAACTCGTATCTTAAATATTCTTTTGGAATACTAACAAACCTAACATGGTATAAAGAAGGAAAGAATAGAGCCACTGGGATGGGGCCTATAAACAATTTCCCCAATTATAATAGCTACACAAACTTTATAAGGACAAAGCTGGCTTTAAAATCCATAACCAAATGCTGGTGTAGATACAAAGAAAGAAAACAATCGGTACAAAAGTTGGTATCCAAAACGAATGATGATTTGAGTCGAACATAACATTTCCACTGCTGCATTTGAATAAAGAAACATTTCAAAATTCTGCAAACACCTCAAAAGTACCGTATATCAACTCCCCTTAATGTAAATGGATGCGTTTGCAAATGTTATGTTGATTGTAGCGTAAACATGACCATGAGCAATCATAAAACAGTGCGTATGCTTATGCATGAGTTATTTAGGCTGGCCCTGGTGGTTATAACATTGTTATGAATATTTCAAGGTACCTATCGTAAAACTGTTCAATTGTTTTAAATGGGGTTCCGAATTTTCAGAATGGTCTAATGCAAACTACCGACCAGATACTTGAGTGACGATAGATAGACCAGTGCTTAGTAATAAAGCCCTCCATGGCCGGCTCTGTAGGAAAGTCAGTTTGCAAAAGTAATAATTTTTAAGCTTCAGGTAACCTACATGAAATTTTTACAAAAGCATAATACTTTGGTATTTAAGAAAGATAACAATGTAATTACATTCTGTGCAGATACTACATCCAAAACAGGCTTCTGTTGGGAGTTATGACTTCACAAGTTCTAGTTACGTGCATTTTCCCTATACGGCAATTTGTGTGCTGTCGAGCGGGCACTTTCCAAATTCCCAGTTCTATGGAGGATGTCCGTCAACTTGTTATAATGCACGTCGGATAATCCACGTGATATCTGTGGCAATTGTCGAAGGGAATCAAGCCTGCATTTTTTTTGTGGTACTCGTGAAATATGCCTTAAATTAATCAAATTATGGTAAAACTTTTCACGAAAACAGTCCGAACGGTCCTTTTGGCATTTAACTACATAGACTTTATAGGATATCCTGAATGAAGGGAGCCTCATACAGAATCTGAATATACAACGCACAATGCCTTCAATCTTTGATTTAGATACCGGGGTCAATGTACTGTTCGAAGAAAAATTGCTTTTGCAGCCATTCGAATTGGTAACCAGGATTTGCCCCAGCTAGCAGCGAGTCATCAATTAAACCCGGGGGGGGGTGGGGGGGTGGGCTTATACATGACTGGAATGGCACATTCAAACCCAAGGGCATTCGGACTGGTAACTTCAAAAATAGGGGGTCTTTGGGTGAGAGACAAGCCAAATGCCCATAAATGGGGGTTATTTTAGGGCAACAAATTTTGCTAAATGTTTCAAAGCATGGGGTCCTTGGTGAGATTTTGGCCAAATTTCTAAAAAGGAGGGTGTTCTTTGTGGTAAATTTTTCCCCAAAATAGCGGTCTCTTGGGTGCAGTTGGAAAAATTGTCAAAAACTTACATTTTTTGGGTGACGATGATGCTTAAAACGGACCGGGGTCCCTAACGCAATTACATGTGCCTCGCCTGCCAAAATTGTGGAGTGCCCCCCCCCCCCCCACCCCACCCACGGGCTGTACAAGCAAAAGCAAGCCTATCTTTTACTAGTTTTTGTATCATTCGTATTTTGGTCGTGACATAATAGCTTTGCTAGTCAAGGGTTTGTATGCCTACTCCACTCTACTCCACTTATCAGTAAAATAACCTAAAAAAATAACACTGGGCCATTCCTATGCATCGCTCGGAATGAATTTTGTATTCTGCCACCAACAGTCCACACATTTATTCCGTTGAGGCTGCCGAATCCGTCGGATTGGTGGGGGCACATACCAAATGCCATACAAATCTTACCCTGATCCTACATCCTACCTTATAGTAACCGGGCTGGAACCATCCCCGCTGGAGCAATGTGATAATCCTGTCCCCCTAGGAGTTACCTTTATACCACACTCTTATAAGACCCCATATCCAAGACGAAGAGCAAAGTACGTTCATAAAATCTCTTGATCAACGGTCACTGGCACAAGATGGGGGTGTTCACCCACATATCCTAAGATCGATGGCACTTGCCTATGCTACTTATGCGCAGAGTATGCTTGCCCTATATGGAAAGATCAACCACTGCCAAGAAGCTTATCTCCACTAACTGCAATCATGCCCGCCTTATCACAGGAAGTCTTTGCACAACTTCAACAGAGAGCTTTACATCCTACCAGAAATTGCTCCACCAGACTCGTATAGTGGTACGAGTCATACACAAACGTAGCTACCATACTACTGTCAGTGTGTACCGCAAAAAAAATCTTTTCCGCATGTATAACTTTATAATTTACTTTAATGACATTGAGTCCGGCAATGTGTTTTGGATGTCGGGATATATGTTTTAAATCTTTGGCAATTTGGCCGGTGAAGCTTTCCGGGGTTTTTGGGACATATCCTTGAGAATATATTGGGAATTATTCTAACTTTGTGTGTGGGAATAGACGGATGGATGATTTAAAATTGTTTATCGTGTTAAGAATAGCTTCTAGTTTTTGTGCTCACTATTTGGTTTTGTATTGTTTTTGTTGTTAACCTGGTGTAAGTGTAGCATTTGTATTATGATATTGCCAACCTTGTTGAGAAACATCCTCCCTTCAACATTTTGACCCTTCATATTCAGCCTAAATTTGCAATTGGTGGTTTTTTTTGTTTTTTTTTGGGTGGTATATTGGTTGAAATAACTTTTATAACCTTGTTGAAAAACATCCGTCCCTTCATACGCTTTGACTTCAATATCACCAAATTTGCATTGTTTTTGGGTATATTGTTGATGGTAACTTCTATACATGGCACTGTTGCCTTCTTTACAGTATTCCATATGCAAATCCTCCTGAAAATTGCTTTGCTGTTTTCATTATTCCGAAGGTTCGTTATTCCGAGGTTTCCGGTTATTCCGAAGGTCGTTATCCGAACACGATTCCTCCTACTCAACCTACGTAGCTTTTATTCCGCAGGTTTCGTTAATCGCACATTTGTTTTCCCTCTTATTCCGAAGGTTCGTTTTCGATTTTCGTTTCCGAAGTTTGCGTTTTCCGAAAGGTTCGTTGATTCCAAATGAAATAAGGTTTGTTGATCCGAAAATGAAATGAGGTTCGTTGATCCGAAAATGAAATAAGGTTCGTTGATCCGAAAATGAAATAAGGTTCATTGATCCGAAAATGAAATAAGGTTCATTGATCCGAAAATGAAATAAGGTTCGTTGATCCGAAAATGAAATAAGGTTTGTTGATCCGAAAATGAGAAAAAGTTCATTAATCCGAAAATAAAATACGGTTCGTTAATCCGAAAATGAAATTGTGTTCCTTAATCCAAAAATGTTTTGAAGTTCATATTTCTGCCACCCGAACAAATTCTTTAAACCCAGAAGAATTTAAATTAAGAAAGATTAAGAATTTTGAAGCCAAAAGATAATTTGAGGAAGGGTGTTAAGCAGCATCCATTAACCTGTCGATTTCCGAACCTTAAAACAGTAAGGAATGAACCCGATTCTGCTGCTTTACTCTTTTAGAGATCTTTACAGGCAAAACTTCATTTTGACACTGTTACCAGGATTTGTTCCAGAAAGTAGCACATTGCTACGGATTGGTAAGCATTTTCTCCCGTGAAAATTGGGATTATGAACAACCAGATGCCCCTCTCCCATAATAGGAATGTTTTGCTATACGCCACTTCAGGTGTCCCCTTATATCCCTCAATCTATGAAATATATTAGGTACACTTGGACAAAATTGCTACAGAAGTTTTCTTGCTGCAACTAGCATAACAGACCTCCAACAACAATTACCAAAAGGTAGAAAAAGGAAGCCTGGCAAGACATGTAATTTGGCATTTATCTTACGTGGATTTATACTGCCCATATTTCGACAAAGTATATAGCCATAAAGCTTTTTAGGGAGCTTTTCCATTTTTCTGTTAGTATTTGAACATCTTTTGCATGGCTATGTGCCCTTCAAGGTGTGTGGCACTTGCAATTGATATCTAAAAGTGGAAAGTGATGTCATATTCAAGATGGCCGCAGTTTCCCGCCAAATAATTTTGCATCTAGATTATTGTCAGACTGCATCGGGTGGGGAGCAAATTAATCAGTCATTATTTATTCAACACATTGGGTCAACTAATGTCGGGGGGGCACTCCTATGCGAAGTCTGGGGTATATGTGCCTCGCAGTGAAAAATAGGATCCTTTCCGGTTTTCTCTTCAAACCCCACCTGGATATCCACGCCCCAGTCCTTCAGATACAATGTACCCAGTCTGTACAGAAGTCGGAATAAAGATGGGGCCAATCCAGTATGAAACTTTGAGAAGGGGCCAGGACGTTAAACAAAACCTGAAGTTAAATAGGAAGTGCCCCTTTTTCTTTTCTAGAGTTTCAATTGCCATTTGGCCATGAATTAAAAATTGCTGCCATGAATTATAAATTGTTAAAACGTGGCACGTAGGCTGCGAAAATTTTGATTTGGGGTTTTCAAATTCTTTTAAGTGGATAATTTTAATGCAACTTGTGATAAAAGTGGATAGCAGGAAAGAAGAAAATGGGGTAAATGAGTAGTGAACATTTTTAAAAAAAAAGGGGGTCTTTCCTGGGTATAGATAGGACCGCCGCATAAAAGGCGGTCCAAAGCATTCTAGACGTCACCAACAGTCAGCATCTCACATACTTGCTGCGAGCTCTAACAGGTGGTATGTGGATATGTGCTGCCCGAACTACTACAAATCATCATTTGCAGAATGCTGCAGATAAAGTTCAGCCTACATCTAAATGCCAAAGAACCGGAATGAAATTCATGACCGTGATGAGGGAGAGAATCCTTAACTTTCTGCACTTACAAAACACGGTACCCACCCAACTAAAAACGGTTAGACCTCAAAGTGCCTTGGCCTCGGGTCCTAGAGTCAAGATTACGGGCCGTGGCCTGATCGCTAATATTATCGTCCCCATACTCCAGATTATACCAGAATTGGTCAACATTTTGGTATTTGAAGAAATACTATTTTCTCATTTACCCTGTGAAATCTTTGGGCTAGAGGATATTGGTTGGAAGTTATGGGCAAAATGACCCCATTTTGGTCGACCGAGATTAATTTTACACTATAGATTTAGATGCTAAGAAAATCATGTTTTGGCTCTCACATGAGAACGGGTTTGAAATAT
>JAMKCH010037965.1:0-74682 GCA_023653785.1 Ophioderma brevispina | reverse complement strand
CGCTCTTAGGTGAAAAGATGTATTCATTGAGGCGGGTTTATTTAAATCAAGACGACTGATGTGTCATTTCATTCGTTGAGTGGCCATGGGTAGGACATGAGTTGTTTGCGGGGCTAGTGCCAACGTCACCTTTCATCAGTGACTTTCTTTTTAACTCCTTTAAATAATCACTGATAACTAAGTAGTAAATATTAGAAGCAAATGAACGTCTTAATACATTTTATTACTAGCATCTTCTTAAACGAGTTTCTGTCGTTCTATTCTTCGTTATTTTGGTATGTTTAAGGTCTCATAGGAATTAACGGCAGCTAGTTTGTACAATTCATTTTTAAACTAAGCATTCTCGCTGCTGGATGATCACACTTCATTTTCTGGTGAAACTTCCGTTGTATTCTTCACCCGCTACAAACATCACATCAAATACATTTGCCACAGGTTGTGACGTCAGTAACTCCAATTCTTGCGAATTGCATAATTTAACCACCCAATAGCACCCAACATCCACCAACTGATCTTTTGGCGATTGTTTGTATCGAATTGACATTATGTGTTATAACAAGCACCCAAACTAATAAGTATTCGTGCATATTCAAAATGTCAAAGCCCAGCACGGACGACTGTTTTTGAATGGGCTTCACCCCCTGTTAGAAGCAACCAAAGAGGTTCTATATAGATAGAGATGCAACAACGTTACGTAATCTTTATAAAATTCATCACCGTTTCGCATGTTTGCCGACCACAGAGAAAAAACCCTAGAGTACCAACAATAGAAAGTACGGCGGTACGGTAGTACGTATATCCTGTTTCTAGCATTGAAAAAAAAAATTGTCGTCAGCGTTTTGAAAATTCTCAAGCCTGGAATAATACGAAATTGCATTGTGGGAAAAAGATGATGCGGCCCGTACGATTGCGTGTTTACTTTTTCCGTTTTTGCGAGCAACCGATTTACCCGACAAAAACGTTCAATTTTCTTCTTCTCGCTATGTTCTATAGGTTCGACCCAATTAAAACGAGACATATTTAAAACAAAACATAGTACGGACCCACTCTGAGCAAAACTCCTTAGAACCCCTTCATTTTCCGGAGATATTTTGAGAGTTAGTTTCATTTGCATGCATTCGCTATGACGGATTGATACGTTAATCTCTCGCGCAGTCACTAATTATATAATATCTTTCGCAAGACTGGTGACACAGACTAGACACTTTCCGTACCGCCGTAAACTATAAAGCAATGCTGTCTCCGCTTTTTTTCCACATACTGTGGGTGCAGATTTGCATATACCATCGGTAGTGTACAAATTAATGTATGTGTTAGAGGTGGCCAGGGTCTCATAGGGTACTGGATATGTGTGCTCAGATACTCTTTTTTTTTTTTCATAATGCAATGCGCGCTTAGGTGAAAAGATGTATTCATTGAGGCGGTTTTTTAAATCACGACGACTGATGTGTCATTTCATTCGCTGTGTGGCCATGGTAGGACCAAATTTTTTAACCACCCAATAGCACCCAACATCCAACAACTGATGTTTTGGCGATTGTTTGTTATCGAATTGACATTATGTGTGTATACAAGCACCCAAAACTGATAATTTTCCGTGCAATATCACAATGTCAGCGCCCAGCACGGACGACTGAGTTTGATGCGGTTTCACCCCCTTGGAAGCAACCTGCATATTACAAGCGCTACTCACTACTGTACTAAATATTGCTGGTCCAAGTAAAAAAATAAACACTTTTTTTTTTTAAAAAGTGTTTTTTGGTGTTTTTTACTTTTTTATGTTTTTTTGTACTTTTGAAGAAAGGATTGCCCACTACAGGGTTCATGAATGTCGCGGTTTATCATTTGTAACATGTGGAAGGAAACCCATTCTTGCATAAAACTAGATGTAAATCCTTTCAAGTCCATGATGCACCTTCCGACAGTTGCAATCCCATGATTCTATAACTGGATTAACCACGCATGTGTTTGACGGGCATATTCAAAACCACCAAGGCATTCCTTGACACCTTTGCTTTAGTGGATCCCATTTTCCGCGACCTTTTAGTGTGTGAATTGCGTAGGCTCCCCCAGTTTGTACAGTACATAAACTGAGTCTCGTTGAAGCTGATTTTCAGGCTTAGGGTAAAATCAGTGTATAATCTGAAACATATAGGTTTGTTGATTTTCTCGCTAGTATTTACACAAAGTTGTTATAAATTAGAGTGTTTTTAAATGAATCCAATTTTTACATGAACTTTTGCATAATTTGTCTAATTTTACTAACCTCTTGATATGTATTAGCAGTGAGCCAATACAAGTCTGCCATATTTTTCGATCGTTCTCCAAGTTGCTGTCTTTCCATATCAAGTGTCTTTTCAATCAACTTAAGTGCGCTATCGTATTCTCCGGCCTGCTTACTGTAAAAAAAAAAAAAACAAAAACAAAAACAAAACAAAAACAAAAAGAAACATTCAGTCATCTTGCTTTCATATAGGGGTACTATTCCGGATGAAATTTGGGAGTTGTAATCTATAACAAAGTTTTCTTTTTAATATAAATTTCGGGAAAAAGTTATTGACGAACTAAAATCAATTTCGCTAACTTAAAGGTGCATTTCCTGATTCCAGCACCTTCTGCTTTATTCATGGTTCACTAGATATCCTTGAGAAAAGGCTATTCACAAAAATTGAGTTGATCCCGATCTTGCGGTTTTGTGTTTTGAGCAAATGGGTGACAGGGCTTTCAGCAATGCGGCCCCTAGCCTATGGAACTCTTTGCCTATCTCTGTTCGCCACTCCAAGTCCATTGTTACTTTTAAGAAAGCTCTAAAATTTCATCTATTTCCTAAGAGTTGATCGTGTGCTTAAATTAGTTTTTTGTTATTGCCTCACATGATATTTAATTATGCAGCTGTTTTCTTTTTTATTTTATAGTTTGATGTTAAGTACTTATCTCATGGTTCATCTTTTACAATACCTGTTTGTATTACTATGTTTTAGGCTAAATAGTAATTACTCTCTATTTTGTAAAGCGCTTTGACCTTGTTTTGAGAAGGCGCTATATCAAATACCGTTTGTATTGTATTGTAAATGCTTCTTTCCCACGGCCCCATAGGCCACCGTGCTGTAATTTCCGTCCGTTTACGGACAGAAAATACAAAAGGACATCGCCGGGTAAGGAATGAAGGACGCCCTCTATAATTTTCATGAGAACGAATGCACTTGAAATGTTTTGCATTATAAAGCGACATGCTCTAAGTTTGCCTTTTGATGGTTTTCAAAAAATCCAACTTTACCTAAATTCCCCAAAAGTCGGTTTTATTTAAAATTATAATACAGGCTTCAATGGGTAATTGAAATTTCCAAATATGACCCTTTTCCACCTCAAGAACCAAAATGCCGCTTTGCAAGGATGTGCGTTATATTATTTAGCAACAAATATATGAGTGGCATTCTGGTTCTTAGGGAGAAAGACCTCGTTTTTGTATTTTTGTTTTCTGGGGGCCTGAACACTAAATGGAATTGCCAAAAACAACAACGTATTACATGGGTGTATTTGCTCAATACAATGGTGAATGAAAGCTATTGAACAGCACCATTGTGATTTTATTAGCTCATAGCTAGTGTTTAACTTGCTCGTGATATAAATAGAGCGGTCATGGGTCATGTTTTATTATTAAGATGACGGGCCATTGTGCTTTATTCCAGAGTCTTCTTGATGTGAAGACGGTTATATAATCCAAATCTTACCAGCATAAGCTAATAGATATTTGAGTATTGTTATAAAGGGCTGCCTCATGTAGTCTCTTTGTAGCTTATGAAGGACACAAGGTCTATCTTGGCGTCACTTAAAAGCTCCATAACAAAGGGCAGCTTAGCAACATCCTCTTGTTTCTTCATTTAAGTAATAAATGATCATTGAAATGGAGGCATGCTCCAAGCTTTGCTTTTTCCAGAGAGCATCACCCTGAAGTTTCTCAGACTTTTCTCATTTTTTCCTTGATACATGTGTATTTTTTTATTTCAAGGCTAATCTAGGCATTAACAGCAGTTGTCTAATTAGTAACGCTGAAGGATTGGTGCCTAGATAGCGATTAACCTCCCTTTTGAAACTCTGCAAGTCCTGGTTTGATGCTACTTGAGCAGGAAGGGCATTCCATAAGCCTACAGAGAATGGGAGAAATGATCTTCTGTGGGAGGCCAAGTTGGACCTTGCGACTTTCACAGCAAGGTCATGAGACCTGACTGAGCGCCTAAGGCGAGGATCAACGGAAAGCAGCTCAGGGATAAAAAAAACCACCTTGCGTACATGATAAAGTAGTTGTAAAACACCAACTCAAAATTGATGGTGAAATATAACTATAATGACTATAGAGGGCCTCCTTCACTCCTTATCTGGCGATGTCATTTCGAATTTCTTACAGATACGTATGACCGAATTTGCACGTAAGATTTGGTACACATGCATGGATTACCATGATTACTAAGGCTAACGGTTCAGATGATATACAAATATCAACTTTTTTTGAGTTAAGTCGGGGGGGGGGCGAGGTCGTGGATCACGAAATGCCCGTTTAATTCTTTCAATTCACTTTGTTGATCTCCTGGCAGGTGACCTTAACTTGTACTCGGTTCAGGGCAAAATTTGGTCCACGGTGCAATATGATTATTCAGCCAACCCTGACCGTAGATGAATAAATGACATATCACTCGAAAGGGGGATCTGTTAGTGTACCTGCACTTTGGCGTAATCATGGACCTAGTAGAGAAGGACCAACAACGCGAAAACCACCAATTACCTAATTCAATTACCCATTCATCTCGACAAATGCTAGGCACTCCATGTGTATTCATGCATACACCGGGGCCGCCTGTGATCTACACCTGGCACAAAAAGTATCTCGGCATGTTTTTCGATCAGTATTGTGCTAAAGTCCTACCAACTTGAAAGTTTTCGAAATATAAATTTTATTGTCTAGGTCTTGCTCTTTCATTTAATACCTGGCTTGTAAAAAAGCGTGCAGAAATGGCTGAGATAGAATGCCCGAAAGACGCAAACCCCCCAAAACCAAAAGTTGCAGTTTTTGGATTTTTCAATGGGCATTGCAGTGTACTGGACACGAACACGTGTACCACAATCAATATTGCAAGTAGGCTTTCTCGCTCATTCAGTCGGAAAACCTCTTTGCGTAAAATCAATACACACGTATTATTGCGTTGTACCACACAGTGACCATTGAAAAATCCAAAAACTGCAACTTTTGGTTTGGGGGGTTTGCGTCCTTCGGGCGCTCTATCTCAGCCATTTTTGCACGCTTTTTTAGAAGTGAGATGTTAAATGAAAGAGTAAGACCTAGGCAACAAAATGTATATTTCCAAAACTTTCAAAACGGTGTGACTTTGGCACAGTACTGATCGAAAAACATGCCGAGATACTTTTTGTGACAGGTGTATATCTCTTTGCCGCGATCGATGCAGTGACTAGACGGTCTTTACTGAGGAAAAGCTGTACACAAAACTTTGTAATTTAACCGGATGTTGTGACCCCTGACTGTAGGGTTTTTTGGAAAGTGCATAGTACACTCAATTTCCATGTTTTTTTGACAAGTTGTTGTCACCAAATAGAGGAGAACATGTTTCAGAAAATAAGGGAAAACCCCATTAAAATCCGTCATTTCTTTGTGAAGCACTGCGATTTGCACGTAGTCTAAGTCTGATGCTAGTTGTAACAATTCTGTGATCAGATTCCAACACAACAAATGTATTATAGGCCTCTGCGTTCAAGACACTGTTTTACAATTTTCTTTTTACTAGGATATAATGCAACTTTGCTCTATAATTACTTGCTAGCTCACATGTCCAGAGTTTTGCAGTTTTTTTCTGAAAGGTTGTATTTGCGATTACCATGTTATTTTGTTGTGCAAATTCACGCATGATCTCTAAGTTTTGATAGCTCTTGAAAATACAAACTTTGTATTGTTTTGTCCAAATTAAAAAAAACACAACTATCCATCCCATTTCATAACACGGGTTTGGTATAAATATCTAGAGTGGCCATTTGATATTACTTATATATGGCCATGCGTCTTGTAATAGATATCACAACTTTATTGGCAAAAGGACTAAGTAGAACTCCGACTCCACCGGTTGATGCTCCCACATTATTTCTCCAGGTAGAGGCTGTCACCAGTTGCTTCCCTCTGGGAGATTTTCGTATTGAAGTTCGTCAATTCCCACGGAGTCCTATTCTATGATTAATCATGTTATGCCAGTTATGTCAATTTTATACTTGTTTTCGCAGCGCACGAGCTACACATGTTTGTGAGAGGCTCCTTATTATTCTACCTTCATTGTAGCTAGTTGATTCGTTTCTTACAACCACTTACACCACAGATTTCAAGCTCCCATCATTTCCAGGTAGCAAAATCAGTTTAATATTATTGGATATTATAAGCAAATGTAAAATTAACTTCAAACAAAAAATTGTCGCCACCTGTTGTTGTTTATTGCCATAAAGTTTTTGTCCGTGAGGCCTACTCTCTTCAAGGTTAGCAAGAGCTCTCAAATAGTGATCCACCATCGCCTTTTGCCACTTGAGCTATCGCCTGTTGTGAGAAAACCAATTTATAGCAAAGATATAATTTTGGGAAAGCCTATATCATAACGAAAAAGTAATCATGAGGTGATCATAGCCTTTCATCAAAACCGTAATGTCAATGAATGGTTAGAATCGGGGAATTTTCCAAACTTACCAGTCTGTTACACGATTATTCTATGTGCTTTGGCGGCATTTTGAATTTTTAGCCTCTAGCGAAAAATGACGGGATTTTTTGAGATGGATATGGGGCTATTTTTTTTAATAGGTCCAGAGAAGTCAAAATCCATTATTCAAACCTTTAGCCCAGCGAATGGTCCACGGAATTGAGGTTTCCCGATCAAGGTGACAATTTAGAAATTCAATAGAAAAATGAGAAGAAACGGCCGGTTATCCCAAACACAAAGTCTCAAGAGGTAGCGGTGATCCTCAACGATTTAGATGACGTACGGCCTCAAGATATTTTATGGCAAAAGTATTTTCTTACATATACGATAATAATCATTACCCTTTTTTAGGTTTGATGGTTTTGCATGTTTTGTTCAATTGCTGGTGATATGCGTTTAGTATAAACGTTTACGGATCGACCTCTGTCGGATTGTGCCCTTGTAGGTTTAAGATTGTCAAGCTGTAATTGTTTGCCAAATTTTAAAATATACTAGATTTTCACTATATTTAATTTTAAACGAGACCACCGAAAATGAACCACACTTGATTATAGGCAAGAGTGCTTTTGATATCAGGAAGAATAATCGATCGTTCGTGTACTGACACAAAACCATGCATCAAAATTTTAAACAATAGCGTTATACTAATGGTTGTAAATCTTGATAGTTCCGAGCCCCCAAATGTCAGATGATTCAACAATATTTGCCAAATTGTTGGAATTCCCACTTGAGCAAATGAAAGTTTGAACATTGATAGTCTCATAGGGTAAGGGAAACTCAGTCGGTTAATTATTCTGAAAACAAAACCTCGAATTATGATGGTACTTTTTCGTTTGAAACATTTTTTTTATAAAGAAAAGGCCACACGATAAGCCAATGGTTGCCTGGATACGGCCATGGTATCCAGGGAGAGAATGTGGCGTAAATGGGCCATTACTTTGTTCCAATTTTTGAATGAATTCATATGCAGTACGTACTACAGCAAGGTGATCTAATAATAGTACATTGAAGAGCGCCCCATATTTTTGAATATTTTGAGATTTTTAGACAATTGCATTGATAGTTGACTAATAAACAATACATGTAAATGGTAGAGCTTAAACATCTCTGTGGCGCAAACGAAGGATTTGTTTTAAATTAGAATAATCAATATCGGAGATCTCCGATAATAATTCAACGGCTGCTGGAAAAGTCCTTTCAATATGAAATAGCCGCAAAATTGCGCCATGTTGGTGTCTTCGCTCATCCATTAGTTGTTCCATCGGTTCAGAGAGTCAAGTTAGAGGTCATTTTCGTGCAATTAACACTATTTCATCATGGGTGGGCATAAATTTGGCGTTTTCAGCCCCGCAATTAAATCACAATCGGCAATCCCGATTCAAATTATCGGGGATCCTTTCATTTAGGACAAATACGCATTTTGGAGCAATACCACTCGCAGGTGTAGTTAACCAGACATATTACCAACACAACTGTGTAAAAATCGCAAATTTTTAAAATTTGGGGGCGCTCTTAAAAATGTGCTGTTATTGCTTTAAATATATACGTCTTCCAAAGCGGCCGGGAGTTAATGTGACTTGAGTTTTATCACAAATCTTAAATGGTTTTCAAAATTACTTTGACGGAGTTTCAATTCTTTTCAGTGGGGTCTGAGTTGTCTGAGGAGTTTGAGGTGAAGGAAGAGACGGATTGACCACTCGGTTTTGATGAGTGAGACAATGGAGGGACTGAGGGAGAAGTTTTGGGAATGGAAGGCGGATTTTGGGAGTAAGGGTCTTAAGGTAAATCTTGGAAAGACAAAAGTGATGGTGAGCGGGGTGGAGGGGGGAGTGTTAGTAATAAGGTAGACCCATGTGGTGGTGGAATCGGTGAAGAAGTTCTCGTACTTGGGTGACAGGGTAAATGTAAATGATGGATGCGAGGCGGCGGTGATGAAAGGAATCATGTGGAGAGTTGTTACACAGGAAAAAAATCCTTTGTAGTTGAAAGGAATGGTGTATAAGAGTTGTGAGATCGGCGATGTTGTATGTGAGCGAGGCACGGTGTCTGAGCGAAAATGAGATGAGGATTTTGAGGAGGACAGACTGTGAGAGCTATGGTGAGAGCGATATGTGGTGTGAAATTGATGGATAAGAAGAAGACTGAGGACTTGATGCAGATGTTGGGTTTAGAAGAAGCGGTGGACCGATTGGCGAAGGCGAATGGTGTACGTTGATATGAGCACGTGCTGAGGAAGGACAACGAGCATGTTTTACATGTTTACGAAGGGTTTTTGAGTTCGAGGTAGTTGGTTCAAGAGGCCTCGAGGAGGGGACGACTAAAGAAGACATGGAAGAAGCAAGTGGAGGAGGGGAGTAGGAGGGTTGGGTTGAGGATGGAGGATGCACTGAATTGGGCAAAGTGAAACTTTAAAACTTTGGATTTCCTACTAATAATTTATTCTGAGAAATTTGTAGTAGAATGTATCATTGACGCTGTGTCAATACGCCAGTAAAGTCTGGTCTACACACGTAAAATTGCCAAATTTAGATGTTCATTCATTCATTCATTCATTCATTCATTCATTCATTCATTCATTCATTCATTCATGTCGTCGTCGTCGTCGTCTTCATCATCATCATCATCATCATCATCATCATCATCATCATCATCATCATCATCATCATCATCATCATCATCATCATCATCATCAATTTATACCCAATTAGAATGTAATGACTATAAAATTAGCTACCTAAGATTTCATTTTTTATATTCCTTATTATGTCTCAACTTGGTGGACCCACATCCAAAGCAACATTAATATATTGTTGGTTGTATAATACTCATACTGTGATATTAAACATTATGTTCTACGAAAATAACAATTGAAACCCAATCAAGAAGTGCCTTATTCTTTTTAACAAGTATTAAAAAGGCTGAAAAGAATTGCGATCGTCTCCTGTCTTCAGAATAACTTTACATTTATCTGCTTATTGTACTTACCGCCATCCAATACCGTAAGAGATCCATGCTATGTTCTTCATCATAAAGTACATCAAAGATTGCCCAATCATCGGCCTTACGTTCATACTTGTGGTCCTGCTTTGTTTTAATAGTGCGTGACCTCAATACCAAATAGATCTGTGGTCAAAATCAATTTAGTATTAATCACTTATTTTACTGAAATATGGATTGGGCCAGCAGCTCCGTTCAAACCCATTATATCACCCATAATCTACAGAGAACTCAACAACATTCAACGCCGATGGTAAATTGTTACTTCCATTCTATCTTTACATTAACATTTCTGTGGTATCATGAAGAAAATGAAACGGCCAGGTTATCACAAAAAGTATTCAGATTTTTCTTGGATACAGGTGTACTCACCATTTTTTTTTATCATGGGAATATGGTTATTCAAATTATGTCATGGTGATTCAAATCCTGCCAATTTCTCATCATGGGAGTTTTCATAATACTAAACACAACGCCTTAAAATAGCATAATTTACAAACACACGCAATCAAATATCTGCGAAATTAATATTAACTAGAATTTCGCGGTTCTCGGCTTTCGCGCTTGCTATATTCAAAGAATATAAGCTGTGGGCCGCCCCATGACCTTTGACCCTGGCACGTGACCTTTGATCTCATCAACATATGAGGGATCGCATGGTGCACCTATGACAAAAGTTTGGTTCCAATTGAACTTCAAGTTTTCAATTTAGATGAATTTTACATCATTTTTAGCCCATTTTTCAACTTGACCTCACATGACCTTTGACCTTTCAACATGACCTTTGACCTCATCAACATATGACGGATCCCATTGTGCACCTATGACAGAAGTTTGGTTCCAATTGAAGTTAAACTTTTCAATTGAGGTCAATTTAAAAAAAAAACTTCGAAAATAAGTGTTTTGAGCAGCCGTATTGTAGCAATAGAAGAGGGCCAGAGTCTACGTCTTCCATCAAACACGTTGTACATAGTAAGAGAATCAGTGAGGTAATCTGGGGCTTGATCTCGAGGGGAATTATAGACTTTAAACTGTTTCTGGATTCACACCAGTAAATAACATGAGAAACAGGTAAGTCCAGCCCCCACTGCAAATGAGGCGGTTTTTTGGTGACCCTCGCCGAAGTATACCCTAAAAACTGAGAGAAATGGCGAGATCTGGGTTGCAAATCATGGTTGCTATCAATATTAAGTATAAATTCTGTAGGAATATCAAAAAATCGATATGTTATTTTGATCCGACAAACCAATTTTAACCGTATTCTTACAGGGAACACCTGACTGAAAAAGTGCTGTGACCTCCAGGGTCCACGGTGCATGCTAGTCTTCGCGGTCTAGTAGCTCGAAAATTTTGGGATAACTACCCTAATTTCATGATTGATTGGGTAGGAGAGATGATGATCTTCAAGCAGAATGTTATCTTTAAGGTCTGAGATGCTCCATTGTGGAGAAAATGACGTTTTCATCTCGCCCATTTGTACAGGAACGATTGGGACCAGTATTTAGTGGTGTGAAACCTTCTTGGCTGGCAGCTAATGGAGACTCAGAAGCAAACATCGAACGCGCGGCTTTATTTTGCTGGAGATGGCGCCTTTAAAGGTGATTTCCGTGGAATCATAAAAATCACGAGTTGGCGTAATCCATGCGTGACAAGATCAAAGATCACATAACACGGTAGCAGGCATCAAGTGATAAACTTACGAATATTGCTGATGCCGTGGTAGTTTCCATTATTACGAAGAGATATACCCAAGATTCATATGACAGTCCATAGAGACTATGATACAAAACCTATTTATGACACAACAAACCTAAGGTGGGGAGGGGGTCGTCACCGAGTCTATATAAGTGTTTCATCTTGATTCAATGACTTTGATCCAAAATACCACATCTACGTATCATGTCGATATTTCAATCCATTTGATATGAGAGCAAAAAGGGTGATTTAAAAGCCCCATAGACTACTCCGATATGGGACACCCACAATGCTTCTCGCTCATATTATCCACACCAAACACTTTTTACGCCTAAAGATTTCACAGTGCAAATGTGAAAAATAGAAGCTTTGTTCAGACACCAAAATTGTGACCACTTCCGGAAAAGCCCGAAGGTCCTGGGAACGAGGCTATCTGTTGGACACCTGCTGCATAACACTGTCAAAGACTCACACCAGCTAGGCAGACCAGACAGAGACTACGTTCTCGTCGACCTTTCTGTCGACACGCTGCTAAACTCTCCAGCTCCCCATTCAACATCTTACAGATATACATCCATCACAGATTGCGGATCACATTCTCATTGAGTGCCCTACCTTTCGTCCCCCAGTGGATATATAACTTTTCAAACCCCAACCAATCAACAGTGAGCTGGCTCCACCTCCACCAAATTCAACATATTTAGCTGCTGCCTCACGCGCAAGAAGAAGAAGAAGAAGCAATCGGGACCACTAAAACTGTTTAATGAAATCGATTATGACTATTTGCAATCAAAGATGTATCTTTAATTTAGTTTTGCATGAAATTTTACAAAGCATATAATTTTGTTTGAAAGTTTTACAACGTGTATCTATATTCAACATAAGCGTATCTTACTTTTGCTGTTTCTTCTAAAACAAAAACATTGTGGTCATGCCAATCTTCAAAATACTTGTGTTTTGCAAGACCGGTAGTGCACAGATAATGGCTACATTCCTGACACTTCGCTACCACTGTTGATTGCTCCGTGACGTCACAACATGTGCAGGAGGACTCAATCGTTCCACTTGTCAGCTGTTGTAGCAGAGCTTGTTCATCCGCCAATTCTTTAAGATGGAAATTGGTTGGAAACTGGGTGACATCACCACCTGGTACGGGGAACTGCTCTCGACATGAAGGGCACGATATGGTTTCAATACCGAGGGGAACCCATCGAACAAGATCGTCTTTACAAAAACTGTGTCCACATGGCAACATTTTGGGGTTTTTAAATGTCTTGTGACAGATGGAGCATTCTAAAGGGTTGCTTCCACTTTCCTCTGCTGGCTTCTGTAAACCTGAAAATATCAGCATTTATAAATCAGATATACAAGTTACCAGGAGATTTATATTCTGAAAAACGTGACGAATAAGATTCTGTCGATTTCACTTACAGTCCTTACAGTCCTTGGCAAAAGAATAGTGGTGTTACTGTTAGTTGAACAGATAGTAGTGAGTGTGCAAATCCGGATAACATTGTGCTTTTGTTACACAAGTACTTAATACAGGATAATCAAAAAATGATGGAAGAACTTCTTTCAGGGCTCCAGCGTGGATTCAAGGTACACGGGGTTAACTTGTTAACAAATGTTGCCGATTGTTGAAAAGCACACCTGATGTCTGTCTGCGTCACAAGGAGTCCAAAAAGGTTAGTTATACTACCTGTGACTTGTAGTTCAGGAATTATGGGGTAAAAACTGTAAAAATGTTAAAAGTCAATTTTGGTTTGTTTACAGGGTCAAACATTAAAAGTTGCTCCAATTTTGTAAAATGTTGTTCAAAATTGGGGTTTAGCTCATAGAATGAATTAGGAATTAGTTTTGACTATCTTACGTGTTGGTTATAACCAAAATGGCGAATATAAGCCAACCAGCTATTGCAGCTGGCAGTATTGGATTCTCATTGACCGTGACTATTGTTGCATAACGTGTGAAAAACTAAGCAAACAGTAAGGTAAACTTCCATATTTCAATCCTTTAAAGCTAGGGAAACAACTTCCTCCACCACATATTGATTGAATCAAAGCAACTTTAACTTTTGATCCATGTACACACAAAATTGAATTTTTCACCATTTTACAGTTTTTACCCATAACTCCGGAACTATAAGCCATAGATAGTGTAACAACTATACCTTTTGGAATATTGTGACCAGAAAACACCATGGTGTGCTTTAACAATTCAGAACCATTTTAAATTTTTTGACCAAGGTATATACCTTCAAACCCAAGCTGGGGCCATAGGGGGGTTGGCAAGTGCTCTCCATCAATGTATGGATTATCATTGCCTAAAGTACTTGTGAGCAAAAAATCAAAATTGTATCCGGAAGCGACACACTCTGACACACAGTCCCTGCCAGAAACAGGTGGAGATAACACACCAAACTAAATGTAACTTTGGGGATTGATGACATGATTAATAACATAATAACTGCAGTGTTTTGTTTTATAAGATTTCTTCGACTCTTAGTTTAATATTATATAAATTGATTTTCTTAACTACTACGTTTTCCACTGAACAGACATGGTAGAATTTAGTTTATGCTAATAATTATGCATAAATGAGTACCATGATTTGCCAAAGTCATCCATCACACAACGAAAAACTCATGTAGACATACTCGGTTAATTGCCAGCGCATGCGTCAGTTTCGATACAGTTTGTGTCGACTTAAGAGCCGTGCGCATCTTGTCAAATGATGGCGATATTTTTTTTTTCAATTTAATAAATTTGAATTTTAAGGACCGGAATCCGGCTGGCGTAACGTATCGTATCCTGTTCAAAAATGGCTAATTGAAACCAGTGTTTGAACAGTCTCAAGACTGGAAAAATATCGAAATGCCTTGTGGAGAAATGGATATGGCCGTAGCGATTGCGTGTTCACTTTCGTGTTTTTGAGAGTACCCGAAGAACCGGATAAACTTTCGATTTCTCGCTTTCTATAGGTTTAGACCAACTACAATTACAATTTTCAAAATAAACAAAGCAAAGGACCCTCTGATGCAAAAACATTCAAGAAACACTTTTTGTTTTCGGGATATTGACGTTTAGTTCATATACACACATTATCTATGACGGATTGATAACGGTAATCTCTCGCGCAGTACCACGTAGATCATATTCTTTTGCAGGTCTGTGACACAGGGACACACCGTGCGAAATACGTACCGGACCACGTAGACGGATCGTTGATTAAGTACCGCTAAAAATAGAAGCTGTTTGTAACAAAAACTTTTGGGGTTGAAGCCATGACCGGGGCAAAAAACTGACTACTGATTAAAAAAAAAGAATGGTAGGCTCGGTCTATACCTAACCGATATGAATGATCTCTGCAGCGAAAATAACGCTAATAATATCAGCTTTCCGATGGCTACCAATATTTGAGATATTGTTCTTAAAGATGCAAAACTGGCGGACCGAATCGGGTCCGTTTTTCCGACTCCCCATGTTTAGTTTCCTTATTTATGTAGGTAAACCGCATGATGATCTGCTAGTAAAAGAAAAAAGTTATACACGCGTGCTGAGATTTTTGACTCCCCAAGTCCTATTCTCCTCCCTTTATTTTATCTAATTCTATCTTATTCCTTACTTTGTCCTCATCTGTACCTCTTTAACCTCTGCTTCCATTATGCAATAATAGTATTACATAACCCAGCAAGTAGTGAGAAGTCGTCTTTTTGTCCAATTACGGTATCCTGATCCCAGGTAAGTGTTGTCTAGTTTAGTTTTGTTTGTTTTTTGTTATGTTATGACTATGAATATTTATAATCATCCTTATTGAAGCATTTTTTGTAAATTTAATTATTGTATATTGAGTATATTTTACTTTATGGATTACAGGGCCAGCAATCACTATAAGCCCTATCGGTTGTCTTCCATTACTGGTCCTAGCATATCTTATCCCGCACCTGTTCATCTCAAATAGTACAGTTTCAACTGATACTTCTGTATTATGTACTGTCATATTATACTGTACTGATACATTTTTCTGTCATGTACGATGTGTTATGCTGATAAATAACTTGAACTTGAACTTGTTTCTATTGCACGAGACCGAAGGAACCAGTGCATTGACAAGCATCAAAATTCTGCGTGCGTGCATTGATTGTCACCTTAATCGAGCAAAAGTAAATATCGAGATATTTTTCGCAATTAGTCACCTAATTCTAATACACGGCTACAAAATGTTTTTGATTCGTGGGAGAAATAGTCGATCTACTCTTGAAATATCATTAAACACTAAAATTAACCGTCATAGGCCGACCTCGGTCGAACACCTCACGAGAGTCGATGACAAAAATCATACACTCGAGCTTCATTAGCGTTTTTATCTGACATTTATCCTGATTGGCTGCTGCATACGCTAATGTATGAATCTTTACTAAATTGAAATAACTTTGCTTTCAGATCATTTTAATTTACATTCTATGTAATACTATTTCATTTCCCTCAAATGCCCAGCTTACGAGTTTTCCACGTTCATTCGCTGATATATAATGCACCTTAACGAGAAATTGTAATTACGGCTACACATGAAAAAAAAAAAAAAACAAACCAAAAACACACCCAACGTCATATAACGCAACTCTCTATTTGGCCCTTTTGCTTCTAATTTCACGTTGATAGTTTCATTGATAAGTGCGGATATATGCCAAGGATTTCGGGTCTAAATCCATAGTACTAAAATCGGGGCATTATTTCTACTAGCCAATCGAAAAGGTTAAACCATACTATCGTGATTTCAGTATTGCCGTTCTCACCTGGCAGTTTCGCGAGCCTGGCCTACATTTTCGGGAGTTGACTTTCTTTGCCGTTTGTTCTTGTCCTTTCGTGGCTTGTCCCTTCTTCTTTGAGGCGCATCCTCAGCACCGACAAATCGAGTTATGTTATTCAGATCAGATGCTTTTGTCCTTAAAAAGTCGCCGTTCTTCCTTTTATAGATCCCTTCTAATCTCTTCACCTAAGTGTTAATTCTTTCATTTGGTCGCTATTTGACTGCAAATTTAAGAACAAAATTACAATATTACCAATTTCTTAAGCAAAACCTCTGCAGAATCTCACGTGTACAGGATGCTACACCTTATACATCTCGGGTCTAACGTATACAAACTATAGACAATGTGACTCCCAGTATCCATGAATTCGAAAAACTTGGATTTTCAAACCGAAAATATTGGATTATCAACAGATAATCCAAGTTTTTCAATCTCAGGTCAAAACATCTTGCATTTTCAATTGAAAGTCCAAGTTTTTCTTGAAATCTTGGATTATCAAATGAAAATCTTGGAATATCGACCGAAAAACCTGGATTTTAGTCGAAAATCCCAATAACCGTGCGCGATGGACATATGAATCCTAGTTATGAGTGCCTAACCTAGTGTTCTCAGTCGAGTCTTTTACTGTGTCATGCTGAGTGTACCCTTTTTACGTGTATTAGACTGCACTGGAAACAAACCAGCTGCCTTTTCAACATCATCATTCCTCTACCAAAGAAAGGCGACCTCCAACAACCCCAAAACTACAGAGGAATCACACTGTCACCACTGGCCTCTAAGATCTACAACTCCATGCTGCTCAACAGAATCACTCCTCACATAGATCCCATTCTCAGACGGAACCAGAACGGTTTTCGCAAAGGCAGATCAACACTACCTCAGATACTTGCCCTCAGAAGGATCATAGAAGAGTTGAGAATTTCCAAGAGAAAAGCTTTTAATTGTGTTTGTAGATTTTTCCAAGGCTTTTGACAGTGAAAACAGGGATGTAATGCTGCATATTCTCCCCAACTACGGTGTCCCAGATGAGACTGTCAAGGCAATTGCCATCATGTATGATAACCCATATAGCTTTGTGCAGACCATGGATGGGCCCACGAAGGAGTTCCTAACAACTACTGGAATCCTCCAAGGAGATACTCGTGCTCCCTATCTCTTTGTAGTGGTGGCTGATTACATCCTCAGACAGAGTCTTGACTTCATGAACGACAAAGGACTCACCATCAAACCCAAGCGTTCTAGACGTCACCATCTCACAGACCTTGACTACGCAGATGATCTAGCTCTAACAGCTGATCTGATATGTGGTGCACAAGATCTACTAACATCACTTGAGAATGCTGCAGACAAAGTCGGCCTACATCTAAATGCCAAGAAGACTGAATATATGACTGTCAATGAGGAAGATGATCATCAACCTATATGCACAGCAGATGGTAGTCAACTCAAAGAGGTCAAGGACGTCAAGTATCTAGGGTCCTATGTTGCCGACAGCAAGAAAGACTTCCTGTCACGCAAAGGACAAACTTGGAATGCCTGCAATAAACTACACCACTTATGACAATCTGGTATCTCCAATTCAACCAAGCTGAAATTCTTTAGAGCCTGTGTAGAGAGTATCCTGTTATATGGATCTGAGACCTGGACCATGAAGAAAGAGCTACAGGATAGACTGGATGGCACCTACACCAAGCTTCTTATGCGAGTACAAAACATATCCTGGCGTGAGCACAAGACCAAAGCACAGATATATGGAGATATCCCTCCAATTTCATCTTCTGTTGCCCAACGCCGTGCACGATTTGCCGGTCACTGTCATCGTGCGATTGCCCAAGTAGTTTCAGACGTCACATGTTGGAAGTTACTGTACCATATGCCAAAACAGGGGTCGTCGTCCCTTTAACTACATTGATGTGATTGCTCGAGACATCCAGCAGGATCCATCTGACATCCCCAACCTAATGACAAACAGGGACATTTGGCGCTACATGGTAAACAGCATTTCGGCTGCGACCGTTAGAGTGGGAGGCCTTTTACGGATTTTAGCGTCTGAAGCAATTTTTGTTTGGATTTTCACTAGAGAATGAATACAAAATTCACGCTGAAGTCATTGGCTTTACGCAGGAGATTCGTAAGTATGCTGTCAGCCTGTCAGGTGCATATAGTGTAAAATGGTTTCGGAAAATGTACAACACCGCAAGCGAAAAAGGGAGTGGCTGCCATTACTGTACAGGGCATTTACTATTACAGGCTAGCACTCCCAATTCCAGGAAACACAAATAGAATTGATGTGGTTTGTGTCAAGTCTACAAGGAGGGTCTAGAAAGCATTCAATATTTGGGTTGATGATCATTAGTGAAACGTCATTAGTGAAACTATTGATTTTTCAGAGAGTAATAGAGAATTCCAGGTGACTGGTGTGAATCTATTCATGACACTGACTGAAGATCAATAGGTTCACTAATGATGCCACTGGTAGTGTATTCTTTTTCTGGCCCTGTTTATTGGAATGGAATGTCCCGGTAAAGATTTGGAGTAGGTTTATCATCTCATTTCATGGGACCTTTAAGGCCGAACCGTCGCCATGAAAGACCAAAATGAAAAAAAAAAAAATCCGACGCTACGGTGAGGGTTGCAGAGCTAGGAAATCCAAAGTCGGAGTATCAGTGCATGACGGTGTAATGAATTTACATACAATAGGGCCTATATAAGAGAATCGCGGCGGATCAACGTGCGCAGAAACTCCCCTTCCTTATAAGCGACGGTGAAGTATATATTTCAAAAGTGACAATTTTTTATTGATTTTTGCTGTTTTTAGCCTATAACTCCAAAACTTTCGACCGCAGATAGTACAAACTATACCTTTTTGGAATCCTTATGATTAAACTATTACTGTAACTTGGTATACTTTTCAACATGATTGGATCAATTTCAAAATTTGACCCCTGTTATTGACCTTTGACTCCCGAAAAAACAATTCCCCACCCCCTACGATAACTCACTTTTTTTGGTAAATGTTGACACCCATACCTACCCAAATCAGTTGAAATCAGCTTCTTTAAAATTTTTTCACAGATGAAACTTACTTTAGGGATACTATTTGACTTTCTGTCGTGCACGACAGAAAGTACTAAATCATCAAATTATTACATTAAGGTGGCTGTGAAGTCAGGAACTTAGTCAAATGGCCAGTTTTTAGTTTTTTTCATGTTTAACGGCATTAACATGTTTTCTTTCCATATATTTTAACAGAATCTATATATATTTATTTTTTCCTCATATTTTGTTCATTTTACTTTTACTATGTTACGCATTTTTGACCAAAAACAATCACATGGGCTGAACTGCAAAAGGGCTTTTTTTTTTTTTTTTTTTTAATTTGACCTGGTGCAGAAGCAGTGTGAAGAATAAGATATGAAACGCTTGTGGTTTGGAGTAAGGCTATATTTTGTAGCGAAATGGGACAATATTTGGACAAAATGGCGATTTTCTCTGTGTTCACTTTCGGCGATAATTCGTGATTTTCGGTTCCCAGTTACTCGAAATCCATATCAGCAACAAGTAAGAAATGAAATGCATCGTATAGAGCATATCAGAATCTAGGGTCGGTATTTTTTAGTTTTTCATTTTTGGTTAAAAATCGTGATTTATGTCAACCTTTGAACAATCTTGGCGTTATTCCAAATTGAAACACGCGGTTTTTGGCTTTTTTGGCAAATAATTTGATAAATAGTGCAGAATTTGAAAAAAGGGGAAATACCGACCCTAGAACTATGACTCTGTAATACAAATACAAACAGGGCACATTTTTATAACATTTCTATATTTTTTTATAGGGAACCAAAAAAAAAATGAGTGAAAATCTCCATTTTTTATGATTTTCTCAAAAAATACGTATTTTGGGGGGAAAATATTATCATATTTGGATTCCTTGAGTCATTTCTTTCTCAAATATGTATACTTTTATATATGTTGGAACAACAATTAAGAAGATACGGCAAAAAACAGTTCCTTTGAATTCCTGACTTCACAGCCACCTTAAGACGGCGTATTCGGCTTATTCACTTCAGGTGTGATCTAATACATTAGAAAGCATTCCAAATATGCAAAAAACCCGGGTTCGAAAAAAATTGGGGCGCTTCTTTCTGGAAATCTCATGTCTCTTTAAGAGAATCGTTTTTAATCATTGTAATATGCACCATTTAAAAGCAATGAAATAACCCCCACAAAGTGATACATAAATGTAATTAACGTAATTGTCAGCCATCTTGAATTCTATTTAGAGATGCATTTTCTATTAGTAGTTAATAACGCATCAGTTACATTACAACAATACCTTAAAGAATAAATTTAAGGTAAAACATATTAATATATTGAGCCTATAACTATACAACTGCAACAAGAACAAAAGCTAGCAAAGGTTTATTTTAGGAAGTGTAGCATATAGGAGGGTAATAAAATGCTTTGTCAGAACTGACCTTCCAAAACGCTGTTATGTAATATGATAAAACGTCAAATTCTCGGTATTACGCTAACAAAATCATTGGGTTAATACCTAGGCTATACCTGGTAGCACGAATCACAGTTAATTAAGCCAAATTTAGCTTAGCTTAATTTTGCATAACCTGCGGTAGCCATTTCACGTTAAGTGAGAGGTAAAAAATACGTGTTCGTTTTCCACACAGTATGATGCGTTTCCAGGCCAGTAAGTTTGACGTCAGAATTTGACCCACTGAATCAGTGAAAAAGGCATAGGTATCTATGAGGCGAAGATATGATCAGAGTTGCAAATCGCGAGTTACGACTCACGAGCTTTAAACACATCTTCCGAGTTGTTTTACTTATCCGAAATATTTGAGGTAATAGCAAAATAATTATTTAACATGTAGCATCAATTTATTATTTTGTTTTACTATAAATTATGATGACTTACCTCATGTATGAGATAAAGCAAAATGTAAATTGTGATTTATGTTTTCGTTTTTATGTAAATTATGTTAAAATTGTGCAGATTTTGTTGTTGTTTTACTGGGCTAAATATATCACGCTGGCTTCTGTTTTGGTATTGCGTGCGGCGTTGTAAATATATAGCACAGGGAATAAAGATGGCCCCAGATAGCAAGACTACATTGGGCAAATGTCGGCAATCATCGGATCGGTAGCGGTCGGCAAGCCACCGTCGGACCAACGTTGGGGTGACATTGAATTTACATGTAAACTTTGTTGGCAATACAACGCTGGCCCAACCTTGTCCCAATATTGTGAATATGTGGGCGGGGTCTTGGAACGTTCTCCCAATATTCCTATTAAATTATTGATTATTAATCTTTTATTCTTCTATGAGCGCTCTAGGCAATTTTCTTAATTAATGGATTCAATTGATTCTATTGTATACAAACATGATCCTGTTTATGGCCTCAAAAGCGAAATATGAGGAGAGCAATTACATGTTTTAGTTTTGATAACACAGAATACACATTTTGGTTTCCAGCTAACATCTTTTCAATGTCCCATTTTTCTCTACTTATTTAATTGTAATCAACCTTGAGGTTAATAAGACAAATTTCTTCCTACATTATTCAAAAGTAGGGATAAATGTCCAGACCCCTCCCCCTAAAAAATCATGATTACAAATCAAAGTAACTGGTCAGTAATAAATAAGTATACAGGTTGGCAGAAATCAGTATCGTTGGGTCGACATTGGCTCGATATTGGCCCAATTTCCATTTTTTCTCAGTGGCTCGACATTGGTCCTAGTTGGCCCAAGACAATGTTTGGTCCACTTGGCCATTGGACAAAACACTTTAGGCCAATGGGGTCGTTTGCCAACATTTGTCCAATGCTGAGACTGTCATTGGACCGACATGGCCCACCATGTATTGTTATCCTGGGGCCGTTCCATCCATGTTGTTGTAGTCGTGACATTTGTCGGCATAATCTGGATTTTTTTCGCAAGGAATACTCCAATTATCCATGACAACACATCTTGTCTTATTTAGGGATATTTCATTATATATGTGCCAATAGATTTATGCCAATAAATTCCTTTAATGTTATATTACGCCCCCCACTACTTGTAGAGCAGGAGCAGAATATCATAGGGTCCTTATTTAAGGAGTTCGTTCATGTCCCACTACATCTATGCTTTGAAACCTTTGGTAGTTAGTATGGACCCTCTATATCAATGCAAGGTAGTTAGTGGTCTCAATTTGTGGCGTCACCTTTCAATAGGGTAGGGGCCAATTTAAGGTTGCACAGGGGTCAAACTTTTAAACTACTAGTAATCCAAACATGCTGATACACTTTTCATATTGTTCTTCAGTAGTCATAAGGATTCCAAAAGTGTTTACCACTTAGTTACGACTATTTGGAGTCATAGGATAAAATGACTAAAACGGTAAAAAAAGGTAAATCTCAATTTGTACAGGGGTCAACAATGAAAGTTACTCTGATTATATTTTAAATACTTGCAAAGTATTGCATGCCTGAGGAAAGAGGACTCCCAAAAAGTATAGTTTTGGTTATGTTAAATGTTTACTTACGGAGATAAAGGTCAAAGAAGGTCAACGCCTATTGGATTATGTTGCGCCGTGACCTACTTAGTCACATAACATGATAACTATGCATTGCGGATGCTACAAGCTATTCCTTATTTTGACACACTAAGCTTGATGAACAATTTGTTTCATTTTTTACCCAAATTGGAGCAACTTCTGATATTGACCCCTGTACAAATGGAAATTGACCTTTTTTACAATTGTAGCAATACCAAAGGTGTCAAAAGAGCTTCAAAGCTGAGATTTAGTGGGACATGAACGATGATGTTTGACCCAGGTCCGTGCTCCCACTCTTATTGTAGTGGTTGAACACTCTCGACTATTTGGTCAGACACATGCTGTAAATGCCTTCTCAGTGAGCTGCCAACTACAAACCTGCATCATATCATTTGCGCATGTCTCTGGTGCAGTCAGTGTGCATGGCTGAAAAACGTATCACTGAAATTAATTTCAGAGCCAATTTAAGCCCACCCTTTTCCACTGTTCCCCATGCATCTGTCAATTTTTTTGTAATACGCAGAAACAATTTTTGAATAATTAAAATCAAAACCAAAACACAAATCACAGACAGTTAACCTGTTAGTGCCACATGCCCACTCTCACATAATAAGGAATTAACTCACGATTCCCAAATTTCAAAGAACACAAACTCGCATTTCGCACCTTTTCACAACCATATTCACAACTCATACTCGCACTCCACTCTCGACACTTACTCGTAATTCACAACTCGCGACTTTACCCCGACATGCCTGCCTTTTTCACTGATTCAGGGAGTCAAATTCTGACGTCACACTTACTTGACAGGGCAGGCATAATGATGTGTCAATAACAAAATACGTGTGTTATGCTGTGGTAAAACAATACGATTTATCATAGCTCTCTTATTTCTACAGGAAATGGCTGCCACCGGCTATGCAATTAGGTATCCCTTTATGATGGTATAACAGCCTATAACTATGTTCAAAACACTAACAGTTGAGGCCCACAACCTGCAAATATGTCGTTTATAAGGTTAATTAAAAACCTACTTGATTTGTTTTTTATGAAACAGACGAATTTAATGGCTATATGACGAAGCATTTATTACCGTATTTATTCATGAGATGCCTCTGATTATTATAATTTGTTTATTCCGCCCTATATTATATACACGGTTTTTTATCTACGCGTAGGCGTGCTGTGGGGTGTGTTGAGTGGGTGAGTATAAACGATACAGAGATGGAGGTAGCACTGCATGGACATTTTATTGAGCTTCGACTATGTTCTTTATCAGAAAATCTAAAATACACAAAACACCAAGGCCAACGATAATATAATATTATTCAAAATAATAATTCAAAAATTGTTAAAAGATCCATTTGGTCATGAAAGACTTACCAAGAAAACATCATCAACACTTAACGTGTTCATCCGCACACCAAGTAATAATAATAATACATATATTATATAGCGTCCTTATCATTAAGAATATAAAAGCGCTATTACACTATGTCTTACATTTATATACACCTAACTACTTAAAGCTTAAAGTACAATCTTAAGCTACAACCTTAAAGCTACAACATATATGTATTAATTAATTTGGAAAAGAATATGTTTTCACATTTGCTTTAATGAAAATGGTTTAGGGTTTAGGAGACACACGCCAATAATAACAGGATCATCATCACGATAGCCAAGTTTCAGTTATGAAGAAACTATCAATATCAAATTTTAAAAGTTAATAGTGCGTGAAACGGTTTTGTGGCGCATGGATCTGGAATTCCATAATGCAGCTTTTTATTTGAGGGGTGATTTCGATCCAACAGGTTTGCATCCATGGCTTAAGAGTTCAAGTTGAAAAGATGCAGTTGTTTTAACATTGTTTAAATCCTTGAATGAAGGAATTTAGATGTGTGAAAGTTTCCATTTCATGGTAGATAGAAGGTGAATTTTGCTAGTCTCAGTCTAATGGGATAGAGCTGTATGGCTTGTGATGGTGACATATTGGATTGCAATACAAGCAAGGCAATTCGGAGAGTCACAGGCAGTAAATCCAATGTGAAAAGATACATTGATCACAAGTAGGTGGATAAGTAGCAATCATAAAATTATTTTTAAAAAGTGTGTGTTTTTAAAAAAAAAGTAATATAAAGCCTAGATATGACTATTGCTATTTTTCAAAATATTATCCATTGAGACAAACAATAATTTTTTAACTAAATATTTTTGAACTTTTATATTTTGCAGTAAAACGGGTAAAAACACAAGGGTCATCGCTTAGAGGGAGCTATTACATGGAAGCATATGACAGAAAGCAAGCCAGTATCTGTTCTAAATAACATGATTTATCGGCAATCAGGATGGATCCAAAAGAACCGAGCAACGACACCTCGACAGGACAAGAACAAACGGCAGAGAAAGTCAACACCTCAAACGCGCAATGTGGACAATCACGCACTGGCCAGGTTTGAGAACGTGGGAATAAGTGAAATCCCTCATCGTACTTTAAAGGGACATAATGGCATACAAAAATTTGATACATAATGACAAGGACCCTTACTGAAATCACTTCCACGAGTTTGAAAACAATTGGATGTTTACATTCTGTAAAAACAGTAAAAACAGGAAGAGTTGTCCGTGGGGGGGGGGGGAGGTGGCCTTTTTGTTGGCAATTTCTGGAACCGGACTGACATTACTGCCAGCATAGTACCAACTTGAAACGCATGTGTCATCAGCCACAGACCATTGCTTTGTATATTTGCTAATACCCGGCTAATCCATCTTTCACTTGCAAGATCAATATCTTACTACAAGCCTAAAGTACAATCCTGAATCCCGGTCTAAATGCATTTGAATTGTGTCGCAAAACATGCTAGATACTCTTTAAATTCTGTCAGGGCTGTGAACACCTTGCTTTTCTGTTCGCAGAATTCTTTTCACATTTGACTACAAATGATCCTTATGACCTTCTAAACATGTTGAAAATATTTTGAGACAAGCAAGGTCCTTAAGAGTCAAAAGGCAAATATTTAAAATGCTCTGGTTGAGCTAAAATTGGACTGAAAATGACCCTTATGACCATTCTAACATGTTTAAACATATTTCGAGTAAATTGAAAAGAAAGTCGTTAATTATGGTACAAAAGGATCACACACCTCGACTGTGCTCAGATCTTTTTTTCAGGACTAGTTCCCCTTACTTTTTAGGTTGACGTTTTTCTTTGCTCAGTTTTTACATGACAATTATTTTTGTAGATTTAAAAAAAATACAAACTCCCCCCGGTTCCTTGTTACTAGTACTGTAGGTTATATACAAATCGACAGAATCTTCATCAAGCAGTATCCAGATACAAATCTACTTGTTAATTGCATATCTGATTTATAAATGCTGATATTTTCAGGTTTACAGAAGCCAGCAGAGAACAGTGGAAGCAACCCTCTGGAATGCTCCATCGTCACAAGACATTTAAAAACCCCAAAATGTTGCCATGTGGACACAGTTTTTGTACCGAAGATCTCGTCCGTTGGGCACCTCTCGGTATTGAAACAATTTCCTGCCCGTCCTGTCGAGAGCAGTTCCCCGTACCAGATGGAGATGTTACCCAGTTTCCTACCAATTTCCATCTCAAGGAATTGGCGGACGAAAAATCTTTGCTACAGCAGCTGACAAGTGGAAAGGTTGAGTCCTCTTGCACTGTTTGTGACTGTAGGGAAGCAATCAACGGTGGTAGCGAAGTGTCAGGAATGTAGCCGTTATCTGTGCACTACCGGTCTTGCCGAACACAAGTATTTTGAAGGCTGGCAAGACCATAATGTTTATGTTTTAGAAGAAACAGCAAAAGTAAGATACGATATGTGATTACTGATACAATTTGTAAAACATAAAAGTAAAAATACATCTGTTGTAAAATTAATACAAAACCAAATTAAGAAAATATCTTCCATTGCAGTATAAGCCATGGGCAATTTGTGCAAATTCCAGCCTCAAATTATGTTGTGATCAAATAGGTAAAATCAAATTCGTACCATCAGTCCCGATAATAGATTGTGTGGATTGTCCCCATACTGCTACTTTGTACCCACAGAGCGGAGCAGAATATCATAGGGTCCTTACTCCATGTTGAAAAAATTTCATATTGTGCCTGTTTAGTCCTAAGGATTCCAAAAAATGTGTAGTTCTGTACCCCTTACGACCATTGGTTTTCGAGTTACAGGATACTAAGGACTAAGATGGTAAAAAAGGTCATTTTCAATTTGTACAGAGGTCAACATTGAAAGTTGCTCTTATTATATTTTTATACTTGTAAAGTATTGCTGTGGAAAAGAGGACTCCTAAAAAGTATAGATTTGAATACATAAATGTTTACCCGAGATCAAGGTCAAGAAGTCAATGCCGGGGGCGGGGTCACTTGTATTCCCAAGGTTGGATTGGTGCTAAACATGGACTTACAAAAGCACCCGAAACAATGTATTTCCCCCGACACACATACCATAATCAAGTATTTTTGTCTGTTTTTGCTACGTTAAACAAGTATTTTTTGTCAGTTTTGGTACCCTAAACAAGTAAGCAATGCAGTGTGCCGTTAATATACCCTTAAATATCTTGCTTTGCTTTACTTGTGATGTACAGTATTTTTGATGATTTTGATCTCTGCTTAATGTGAGCATTACATACCCAAACACGTAACAGTACAAAAAACCAACCCTGTTTTCCATATTTTGCTGTTTTTACACCCTAATATCAATGTACGCGCGTACCTCGCCTGTTGGGAAAAAGGGACCCTTTTTACGCGTTTTCTTGTTCACGCATCATATCCACCTTTGAATACAATTGGCCCCCGGGGGTCAATACCAATTGATTATGTTGCCCTGTGGCCTATTTGCACATAACATAGTAAACTTTGCATTGCAGATGCTACAAACTGTTCCTTATTTTGACACATTAAGCTAGATGAACTTTTTTCACTTTTTCCAAAATTGAGACAACTTTTGATTTTGTTATCATAATAATATTCAAAATTAAAAACATTTAAAAAAAAAAACACATTTTAGCATTTTTACAATAAACTCAAACCAAATGGTCATGGATGGCACAAACTAACTTCTTTGAATCCTTATGACTAGATGGACAATATGACAAACGTTTCAACACATTTGGAGCATTTTAAAAGTTTGACTCCTTGGTAACCTTAGATTGGCTCCTATGATATGAAAAAACAGTGGCACCACAATTTGAGGCCACTAACTACCTGCATTGATGTAAAGGGTCCATACTATACCGAAGGTATCAGTTCAGTTTGACCAAGGTCCGTGTCCCGGCTCTACGAGTGAATATTTAGATAACTGCTGAATGTGATGTGTTGCGAAAAATTTAGTTCGATTATGTTATTAGATTTTAATTGAGCGGATTGTGAAACTACGGCACATTCAACGATGGATTGTGAATTTGACTGCGATTCGAACCCCAACGACATATAATAATAATAATAATAATAATAATCAAGGTTTATTTAATCTCAATTCGTTGCCTGTAGGCCAAATTGCTAGAAGACTTTACAACTTAATACTTAATAGACAGGGACAATGCAACTTAGAGGCAGCAGCTTAAAACTAGCGCCATATTGCAACATTCAAACACAACTATCCGAAAACACACGAATGGGAACACAGTGCAAGCTTCATGGTTCCTTTGCCTATTTCAAATGACCATGGATAGAGTGGTATTCAGGTTTTAATCAATATCTATTATACAAATTAAAGTACCAAATTGAGGTCTCGAATTAAATCCAGCAAGGTTGGTCCCACTGAGATTAGAAACGAGACCCTTAGAGGTAAGCTTGTTACCCGCTAGACCACGCCACTCCCAATTCTTTTGGTTATGGTGAATCACCAAAATTCACAACAACTGTCGATCAAACTTTACGTATTTCTAAATTGTGAGTTAGACACGGGGTCTAACGGCGTTTAGTGATAATTAAATAAGCTAAAAACAAAGAGGGATTGTTTCATATCTAAGAGAAGAACTGATACCCTGCACACTTTCGGACCTTACACTAAGTCATAAGGATTTAAGAGTGCTTTACCTCCTCGAGTCTAGACGTCTGTGTGTATGCAGTAGGTACAAAAAAAAAACACACACGCAAAAACATATATATATGAACGCATTGACGTCACTGACTCGAGGAGGAGATGAAAATGGCGGATAGTTGTCGCACATTTGGAATCATTTCCTAAGACTGATGTCACCTCTGACCGGACATCATTCCAAACTAATAGTCCACCTACCTTTGGAGATGGGGACACTAATTTACTAGAGGTAATGATAGTCCACGTGACTAATAGTTCGTAGGCATAGTATGGATACGGTTCCTAGTTATGCACAACCAGTGGGAGAAATTAATCCTTGGACTTAGAAGAATCTCCGGAACATAGCTATAGGGAACTAAACACCTCACCGGACAGCAAAAATGGACGGTATGTTGTGTGCTTTCGATGATATTTCGTGATAACCACTTTATGCTGAAACTTAAACTACAATAAACCGTAAATAGGCCTATATCAGTATTAAGCATATTGACTATTTTGTTTTGACCACAGATCTATTTGGTATTGAGATCACGCACTATTAAAACAAAGCAGGGACCACAAGTATGAACGCAAGGCCGATGATTGGGCAATCTTTGATGTACTTTATGACCAAGAACATAGCATTGATCTCTTACGGTATTGGATAGCGGTCAGTATATTTTTTTCAAAAGTGTACCAACAGCTAGTCAACGCTGGCATGCGCCAGTGCAGAGTAAACAAGACAAGCGATAAGAAGTATATTATTATCAGTTGGCTTGTTATATATGGAATACCACCAATACTGTGAACGTCAAAAAAAAGTTTGGTTGCGTGCAGATCAAACCAGTATGCAGCCACCCACTTACCCATCCAGTGCTTCCAATCTCAATAGTAAAATGTAATACAAAACTTGCCTGACTTTGACTGACTTAACTGCATAGACAGGTTTCCTTTGCTCTCTCTTGAGTAATTCTCCTCCTTCTGGTCCTGCCCTTTTGATTAGATTCGGCATTTTGGAGGTTCAGCCTGTGTCCTTGGGATCTGGTCCGTCCATCTTGCTGGTGGGCTACCTGGCTTCTACGCTTTGTCGAAGGCCTTGCGTATAGCTTGGTATGGTAATCTGTGTTCCGGCCTCCTGACGACATGTCCAAACCACTGTCAGCCGTCTCCTGGTGACTGCATCCGTGAAGGTGCATGTGATGTTCAGACGCGGTCTAATTTCATCATTTTTAATTTTGTCCAGAAGTGTTCACTCCTAGGATGGACCGGAGACATCTCATCTCAAGCTTTCAGCTTTTGGCAGTCTGCCTTGCGCAATACCCAGGACTCTGCTCCATAGTTGGCAATGGGGAGTATAAGTGACTGGTCTATTCGGACTTTGAGCGATCTGGTGATGTCATGATTGCCCCAGATGGTATTCCTGAGTCTACCGAATGCCCAGGCTGCCGGTCTTGTAAGCCTCTTGATGTCCTCCTTAACAGAAGCAATTACTTCAAGAAAAGACCAAAATCTTTACTTTGTCAATGGGGGTTGGTTTTAAGGTGATGTATCGGAACATGATATCTTGCATTAGATGGGTTGATCTTCAGTCCCCATTTGGCGCAGGCTTTTTACAGTTCTTCTGTGGATAGCAGTAACTTTTCAAAAGACCCATTCAGCAGGGTTGTGGTCTCGGAATAACGAATGTTGTTGATATTCATCTCTCCCATTTGGATTCGGGAGCCTAGGTTTTGAACTCTCTCATTACAAATTCTAAGAAGAGATTGAAAGGCATGGAGATAGAAGACATCCCGTCTACCACCACTTAAGGGACCTTCGAACCAGTCAGTGAGTGTTCCATTCACCACTACTGAGCATTGGTTTGCTATACATCTTTTCCCAATTATGTCTACCAGCTTGCTGTCTACTCCAATTGATCTTACGCATTTCCAGAGTGCCGTCTCTACAAATGGTATCAAATGCGCTTAAAATCTACAAAGTTCCAGTGTATAGGAATGCGTCTTTGGCGAACAATAAATACAGCATCAGTACCACCTAGTATCTTGGCTTTAAAAAAAAAAAAAATTTTTTTCCCAAACATTGCTCCTCTCCAAGGTAGTCATCTATGGTGTCCTGGATACGGTTCAGGATTCCATCTACAGAATACTTCCCTGGATGGACAGTAAAGTATATTGCTCTATAGTTGGCGGGATCTGTTCTCAACTTCTTGTATATATGGAGTTATTCAGCCCTTGAGCCACTCTTCTGGAATTTCCCCTTCTACCCAGGCAATGTTGGTTATTTTTAACAGTAACTGTCTCATACAGCGGCAACTGATTTCAGGGTCAGCAGAATTTGATCCCATTTCCACATTGCTTTGTTATTGTCAGTTTGCTTAATGGCCTCTCTACTTCCTCTATGAGAAAGGCATGCTGTTTGAGTTAGAATTGCAAGGTTTTGGGATGGAGTGAAGTACTTTTTCATCTCTGGGGAATTCGTAGTGAGATGTTTGATGAAGTGTTCTTTACCAGCACTTCATTACTTTATATGGAGCAGTTTGAGGGAGCCATGTTTGTCTTTGGCAGATGATGGCAGTGAAGCTTCTTGCACTCGCTAGTCTACGGAAGCACTTGAAGAGTTCATGGCTCTTGTTTCTAGCATGTGCATCTTCCATCTCTTTAACTTACCTTTTCGAGCAGCTTCGTCTTCCAGCTCTTTACTTGATATTTGACCTCCTTGTTCAGTGGAGTAGTGGACTTATCTATGTGCAGGTGGTTGTCATCATTGGATCCTTGCTGTCCTTCCTTGATGACATGCCTTTCTTACTCTTCAGGAGCCCCTAATTGGCCGGCCCTTTTCACACCCACTGTTTCCTCTGTTATATGGTGTTTCCTTGAAGTTGGTCCATAGCCTTCAAACATCAGGTGTCTTCTAATTGGAGGAGTGGTCCAAAGGCACCAACCTACTTTGCAACAGAATTCTGCTGCAAGTGTGGGGTCGCTGAATGACTGACGTCATACTTCTTGGGTACGTTGTATACGTGGTTTTGGTAGGTATAAATTTCACGTAGCCCGCCCAGGAGGTGGTCTGAACCGAATGGCTCTGAGCAGTAAGATCTGCAGTTCTTAAAAGGGTTTCATGTTGTTCCAGTTGTCCTCCCAGTTGGGTAATGATGAAGTCAATCATGGTTTTATTATTGCCCACATGGAGATGTCCATGTTGCTTTACACTCATTGTGTTGAAGTACGTGTTGCATACAACCAGTTTGTGGAGGAGTGCACAGAATTCCATGGCTGTTCTCCTCTGTCGTGGAAAGACAAAAAACATGCACATTTACTAACATAAATACGCGTGCACACGTACACATAACAGACATACCTGAAGGGAACCTTTAACTTGATCAAAAGAATTCGGTTGTTTTGCCATCGTCCATGAGTACCAAGATCGGAACGCAGGCTGGTGTGAGATTTCCAACCAGGACGTCGGCATAGGCATAGATTTTATTTCCCAAGAGTGGCATCTTTGAAAATGACTCATGTAGAATGGAATTGTGCCGCCACAATGATTGTACGTCACAATGGACTTGTTGAAGGGCTGTAGGACAAGGATGCGTATGGCAGAATAATTTAGAAGTAATGTTGGCTCCTCCCCAAAGTCCGTTAATTGTTAAAGTGGGACGCAAGTCTACATAATTACTATAAACTGCCCCATCAGACAAGCAAGAAAGAACCCCTCTCGGGAAGTCATATATGACAGAACGCCACGTCAGGTGGTACTGTGGACTCCATTTAAACTTCCAGACGTTTGTTATAAACACAACTATGAGCTAGTAAAACCCAATTCCCTTGGCACAGTTCAGTACCTTCCATTCACCAGTGTATTAGACCAAATACACCCCCATCGGAACCATCTAAACAATTTGAAAGCATTAAAGTAGATATTTAAATAACACTATTATTATGAG
Organism: Ophioderma brevispina; assembly: GCA_023653785.1. Lineage (NCBI taxonomy): Eukaryota > Metazoa > Echinodermata > Ophiuroidea > Amphilepidida > Ophiodermatidae > Ophioderma > Ophioderma brevispina. The sequence continues at coordinate 41,887 of JAMKCH010037965.1, read as the reverse complement.
TTTGAAGGTGCAATTTGAACTGCAGGTTGTGGAAGAAAACGAAATATGGGTAAATTTTCCAACATCGTCCACATTTCACATTATTGCAAAGTCAAAAATATGCCCTATGCCTCTTTGGTATTTGTAGCCAGGCAATGCAGCTAGAAAAGTTTGCCCAAGGTCCGTGACCATAGCAACGACCACAGAAAGCCAAGACTAGACCTCCCTGGACCACTGATGCTCTATACAATGGATTAGAAACCTGCGCTTCGTAATAAGGCACTGACGGCCATATTGGTCATCCAAAAAAGAGCACAAGCAGGTGGTTAAGAGCCTGTCATTTATACAACAATTTGTTTCCCATTGCAATGTGATAAGCGACATAACAGACTACAGAATCAAAGCAATTCAGAGAGCTTCTGTAGTGCGCGTATGGAAGGGTGTCTCTAAAACGTGCAACCGGGATACAACTTCTTTTAAACAGGTGCCTCTGGATGGATTGTGTTCGGTACACCAAGTGTCCGGCCGTTGCCTCCATTCATCTAATATACAATTACTGTTGTGTAGCCAATCACATTGTATAGAGATCAATATCCCTGACCCCTGCTGCAGACGCGAAAAGCGATGTTGTTTAATGCTCGTTCACGTATAAAAACGCCATGTTGTGCAAATCTGCATAGGTTTGTACCAGGAGTAAATGCACACGAAGCAAAATTCAGAATTGAGAAAGTGCATAACTTAGATTTTTTCTACGACTTCGAGGTGCTAATTAAGCTGATTGTGGTATCAAACTCATCATAAAGAATCATATTATTCTGGTGGGTTAGTTAACTAATATCAAATTACCTTGGAATTTAAAATAATATTAAACGTAATTATGAGACATTACCTTTTTCACAGCCACTGCCAAACTCTGTCACTTTTTGATCCAGCTCTGAGGTGACATTCAGGGCAAAGTTAATACCAATGAATATATTAAAATCTGATGAAGTGATGGTACAAATTATTTGATCGGCTGATAGTTTGTTTACTCGAAAAAAAATTCTTTTGTAAACAAATCGGAAAGTTCCATAGGAATTAACAGGGAGCGGGGCTAGTTGTACAGTCAGCCAATCAGGAGCCTCTAACTTGTTACAGCTTTAACAACAGAGGGCCCGCACTCACAAATGATAAAAAACAAAGAGTGAAAATAGATGTGATTTGCCTAGTTGTCATTAAATTTTACATTATGTAAAGCAGGAGAAGTAATTAGAGTCCGGCCGTACTCACTGCCCGGATACAACTGTAAGGAATAGGCACTCAATTAGTTGATCTTCACGCAATATTAGTTTACACGATTATTCCGTTATCGCTATGGAGCCCAGACTTATGGCTCCCGCAGGATATAGTTGCTTTCACACCGGTATTTTTTCGAGCCTAGCATCGTTTGGAGATTTGATTTTATCGCCATAAATACTGGTCAAATTCTTGAATGGTTAATTTATCTTAAATGCAGAGGCCAATTATCTTTATGGGATTGTCAGTAAATATCTCCATGCTTGTTTTAATAAAGGTTTGCGAAAAACACGAAAATAAATACCTCGCGAAAATTCTTTTCCAAAACAGTGCCCCCGAGCACCCCATATACACAAATGACAATATGATCATTCATATCAAGGGAAGCTAGCAAACGCTAGGTGGAATCATAGACACTGAAAACCGAGAACTTGGTGGATGACGATACAAACGGAAAATAGGTTGGACTGATCTTGTTGGCATGCGAATTACATTATATGATGCAAATTGTGAAGCATGGATGATGTTACACTGCATATCATGATGAGTGTGCAAACAAAAAAAAACGTTGTCAATTACAGCTTGATATCTTCAAACAGACTCGTGCACAATCAAGCAGGGGTGAGCATGGTTGAATGAATTGGCTCTAAGGCGGAGATCGCAACAAGTAAAAAAATCAAGACTATCGAACCAAACAAGGTAAGGATTTGTCTCTGTGGCGTGGGTCATCTGATCTGGGAGTTTCCGTAAACTGAACCATCTGACATACTTTTTTCTGACACACTCATGAATTCCGAAACCTTAACGGGAATAAACCTGTTAGGGTTTCCGAATCATACAGTGTGTCAGAAAAAAAGGTGGTTAGATGGGTCAGTTCCACTGACCACTACCAATGGATGGCGGGCTGCCGCACAGTTGAATGGTCGCCAGAGTGAAACAGCAAGAAGTTGCTTTGTGACCTATACAATATGGCGGAAACAATGCAGAAACATGTGCTGGGCACATTCCACACAGAGTTCTATTGGTGTTTGTAGGCCTTTGTTTCCGCCATATTGCATAGGTTCAAAATCAACTCCTGTTGTTTCAATCGGGCGACTCAGACCCGTATCCATGTGTAGAGGTCAGTGGTAGGTTCCGAAACTCCCCACTGATTGGGGAGGGACACGGGCATTTTTCAACTGTGCTTTAGGGAAGTGGAGAATTTTCCTGCATATTTATGATGTTTTAAACGACCACGAATGAGGAGGGACAACGTGCCATCTTGTCTTTTTTTTGGACGCTACGAAACTGATCTACCTAAACAAACTTTTTCGTTATTCTTTACGCTGTATCAACATTGAAAGTAATCATCTTACGTAAATGAGTTTCTACAGCAAGACACGTAAATCACGTGGCAAAAGGCGATGGTGGATCACATTTGAGGAGCTCTTGCTAAACCTGGAAGACAGTGGATGAACGCAAATCCTTCTGGCAAAAAGACAAACAGCAGGTGGCGGACATTTTGTAAGTTTATATTCCAAAGCTTAACTTATTTTCACCTTCCTGTAACGATAAAGCACAAGAAGAGTTTGTTTATTTGAAAATGAAAGAAAAGACCCCACTTTTTTCAATAGTTGTTTTGTATGCCACCGCAAGCGATTGTTCTGACGTCATTATTAAAAATGGCTGAAAGTTGCCGAATTCGGCAACCTGTTTACACCTGAGTTTTGTACGTCTCAACTAGTCCTACAACATGATTATAAAATCCTATGTTGATTATTTAATTTATTTTTTTTGGATGATTTCAGGTGCAAGCTTGGCATTAAGTTTGGAATTAATTCATGGACATTTTTTGGGTAAAAATCAGGACCGAGGATACCTGAATGGCGTATTTGTGTGTGCTCTATCCATTAGTAAGAAGTTGGAATAAGCCTTTTCATTACGGCTATCCCTTGACATAAACAAACGAGTACACTTCACAAATTGAGGCTTGATAATACAATCTCTATTCATGAAGATGTTTGGGATAAATCGGTTTGGAAAAAGAACAGTGAAATTAGGAAACATGAAAAATTTCTTTTAGTGGATTAAAATTCTTCTATAATGAAATTATAATGAAAATTTTCCATAAAATAATGGCGGCCATTTTGAAAGGGGCAGTTATACCCATTATGAGCCCAGATATTCTAAAAATTCACGAACATGAAGTTTAGTGTATAAAATTTCTGTCTCTGATTTATAATGGCAATTTTCATAAAAATGTGCCATCTTTGAAATGGGCAGTATGTAAACGTAAAGCTTTTCGGGGCACAAACATTCTTATCCAGTAGGAGAACATCTCTTCTGCGGTACCATTACACCTAAAGGAACATCGTATAACCCTCAAATCTCCTTACCATGATAGAAATATAAAAAGCAAAAGGAATGATACAATTTTGCTTTTCACAGAGCAGGCGGAGAGTACGATAGCCGCACTTGAATTGATTGAGAAGACACTTGATATGGAAAGAAAGGAACTTGGAGAACGACCGGAGAATATGGCAGGATCTATATGGTAACTGCTAATTACATATCAGGAGGTTAGAAATAAGTATAACCAGACAATACATGTAAAAACTTTCGTTAAAGTGGGAATTTATTCAAAGGTACACACCTATATTTTACACCATTTCAAAGTAATTGAGTGAACCCAAATGACCCTACTGTGGGTATGCTGCCTCGGATTAATTCTAAAGCTACAGCGGCCATTTGGAGGATCAAATCAGTCCAAGAGTGAGGCGGAAAAGTTATAGTAGGATTTTGTCGTCTGTCGGTCATTAAAAGTTTTGGGGGCGTGTCGACGGTCCCATTCATTCTGAGAGGTTGTATCCAAGGTAATACAATTAGAAATTCACATAAGCTAAATAGGAAAATGATACGAATAAATTAATTATTCTCACCACAAGCTCTTTACGTCTCTAAGTAATATAGAAAATATGATTACGTTTCCTTATCGTCTTGTTTCAGAAAAATATTTTACAGCTTGGTACAATCATTAGGAACTTGAGAGTTTTGGTTACTCAAACAAAGTACAATAATTACTTGGCACTAATCCTCCTCGTCACACCGCCTCGATGCTCATGACACTTTATCCATTCTTTATTGACTCCAAACAAATGAATCCGATAGAGTGTCTCAGACTGTACGACAATCTATTCAATTGATTACTGTAGGAAGCCTTGACATATTCGATACAAACAGGTCATGTAAAATGGGTTTAAGCATTATTCAGTTGAACAAAGTAGAGCATTTATGGCTTTTATTTTTGTGCCTCAACACATCCCCCCTCCAAAATGAATTCTTACCATCGACAATATGAGTTTATTTTTTTTTTTTTTTTTTTTTTTTGCTGAAGGAATAAAAAATCAGACTATGGTCACTCTGACGAAATATTCACCTGTTGAAATTATACTAATTTTAGGCGATATCGTTACTAAAATCGATCCTAACTTCCCTAACTTCGGAAATTGCCTTGTGTTTTGACCCTATGAAATGTTTCGTTCACTGGTATTTTTCCAAGACACAATTACTGTTATGCAGGCCCCGTAACTGGTGGAGGGGACGAGGGGGCGGGGGGGGGGGGGGGGCGAGGCGAGCGGACGACCCCCAAATTCTAAGATGTCCCCAAAAAACCCCTAAAAAGGGCAAAAAAGCCACAAATAGATTTTGCGAGGTGATGGTAGCGAGGCAAAAATTGACGGTTTTTATGATTGTTTTTCGAAAAAAAGGTTACAATTTTGGTAAAAGGTCACTTTGGTCTAATTCGCACCCCTCAGAAAAAAAACACCCTTTTGAAAAAAAAAAATCGCCCTCCCCTAAAAACAATCCTGGCTACGGGCTGCGTTATATGCCGATCCAGTTAAGCCACAGAACTAAACAAGAATATATTAAAAACAGCGCAAATATGACACAACACCAAGGGGCGGAACACAATACATCAAACAACACAATTAAAACCAACGTTTCGAAAAGGTTGAATTTTTCTTGTCAAGGGTAAAAAAGCAAATGAACAGCTGAGACCAGCTCAGGCTGAGTCCAGCTCAGTTGTGGATAAAAATCATCTGGCTTAAACAGGATTGCCAAAGAGATGAAACTCAAGGGTAAAAAACGAAATGTAATAAAAGAGGTGTATAGTAGCAGAAATGAATCTGTTATTTCTGTAGAATCTATTGAGTGTCTGTTAGAATCCCTTACATTCTGTGAGATTAAAGTGGGGATTACTAAAGCTGCTCTTCCAAATATCTAAGGTACTTAGACGAGGACTGTAGTGATCCACTTTATCTTTGGTAAGCGAGGTAAGTAACACCCTCACAAACAGTACAATTGAAGACAGGTCCTGGATGTTGTCACACTCAAAATGAATGACAAGATGCAAATTGTTTATAAAGGCGCCATCATGTACACGAACGGCGCGTACTTGAAGTTTTTATACAAAATGGTTGTTTTAAGGTAGGGACTATTTCCATGAAAATAATTTTGTTTCATTGAACATGAAAATTCTTTATATGGTAGTATGTTGGTACCTAATGGCAAAGCAAATTCATCGAAAAAAAATACCACCGGCGGAAAAAATATTTTTGGCACCCCCTCCCCCCACCCAAACCAAATTATTCTTAAAATACCAAGCGTTAGGACGAAACTCCGGATTTTGTCAAACAAAAAGTATTTGAAAGCTAAAATGGCCCTCTATCTAAAAGCAGAATTCAACCTCTTTAAGGTATATTCTTACTAAAAGCATACCCAAATGAAATTCTATCGAAACAATCAATGCAATGTCAACACAGGACTCTCACTGAACTAATGGGCAAACATCTAGACAATTACTACCATTTTCCTCGTTTACGAAATCAATGACGACAATTAAACGTATGATATATTCTTAAAGAAAACTATTGAAACAAGCATATTAAAAACCTTTTCTCCTCAAGTAAAAACCAAACATCCAAAAAAACTTTGGATAAAAAGTACTTATTTATTTATTGTAGTTCTATTCTTACACGATTTCTTCTATAGATTTTTCAACACCGCCAATCGGGTTTCGGATTGGATCCAGAATGTATTAAAACAAATGGAAAGCGCCCGACAATCACTCAATATAAGAAGGACGATCATGGGAGATGCTAACAAGGTATAGGACATATGGTATTATTTATCTCAATTGCATGGGACGCTTAGAAAGTCGAGTCTTCTTGGCTGTTTTCATATAAAGATGAAATAAACAAATATGCCTATCAATATTCTAGATGAAAATCAAAGTGGGGGATTCTTATAACCCTATTAGAAGGTAGTGACATATGCTTAAATGCTCAAAATGCCGGGTGTTCTAGATAGATTAAAAATATTTAAAAGGTTCCAAGCCCAAAAGAATGTTGGTTTGCTTTATGAATGTTTTCAATGTTTTGTGTTTCTGAAGTTGCACTTGGTAAAGATATGATGTTATTGGCCAACGCCTTACGCAGATGGGTGGATTACGGCGGAGATAGCACACTGGATTCGGCCGATGCTGAGACAGAAGCATGAAATTATTTAAGGAGCTTCAAATATCACAACAGGTTGCTAAAATTTTCTTCCCAAAGAGCTATTTTGTACTTGTGAAATGATTATTGATGACAAATGTAAAATTCATCAGTCCGAGGTCTGGACCAATATTGATATGAGTGTGTATAGACCTGGCGAAATAATTTTTGAAGTGCAGAGTTGACGTTTAAAAAATTTAATGCGGAAATGTAGTGAATTTGCACGATACAAAACCAATATGATAACGTAGTGAAGAAATGCTTTAGTATTCTTCAAATCTTTACTCTGGGACATTTGTGACCTGTTCTGTCAAAACTGAGTAAAATCGATGTCAATTTTGGTATATGGTCAAAAACTCTTCACACCATAGAAACGGAAAGAATTTTCAAGAGAAATTTTAAATATGGAAAAAGATTAAATGATCACATGGATATCTCCTTTTAAATTAAAACTCCAGCAAGTTAAAATTTATCAAATAAAAAAGAATGAACATTTTGCTGTCTGATTTTGACAGAACAGGTCATCATAGGGTGGGCGTTCAAAAACTACCACCGGTTCTCGCTGGTTCACCAGTTATTTCTGGTAGGAAATGGTTTCTATTCTAAAGCGTTGTGCTCTAACCACTTTACACCGATTACTCTTCTTTCGCATTAATCACTGATAGAAAGGTAAAATCTCACTGTTGAAAAGGTGTAGTGATTATCAGCGACATTTATACGATGGCCGTCTTGCCCAATGGCTTTGGAGATGTGTACTCCGTGCCGATGAACAGGAAGTGCGCCCACCGGACTTTCAGTTTTGAATGGACATGCGTCGATCTTTACATTAAAACTCACAACACAAAACACTCTTTATAATCCTCATAATCCTCGAACTCTTCAGTTTCATAGGCATAGAAAAACCAATGCAACCATATGAATTTGAAGCAAACTGCCCTCAGCTTATGCCAGAAAACTGTGCGAAATATCAATATTTCTAAAGATGCGATAAGTTGCAATCCAATCTTTCCTCACGAAATATATCGTCACGAATCTTCCAAACAGGCAATCGACCAAAAGTCACCTTTCGAGATATCGGCGATGAGTTTTAGAAAGAAATTATGAACTTGTAAATTAAAATTTGAAACATTTTAGGAAATGATTGTATGTGTACATAGTGACATTGAACCCGTTCTTCATTTAGTACATTTCCACTTAAAGTAATCCTTTGTTTCCTGTCAAATGTAAATTGTCTGTTTGCAAAAAATAAAAAAAACCTCCTCTGCTTCGATGTCAAAGGAGGACGAGATGCGCATTGGCCTGTTTGGCGCGTACTCAAAAAGAGTCGATCGATCGCCTCCGACGGTGGTATTGAACATGTTAACGTACTTTTGCCTGGGGAGGGAGCTATAATACTTTATGCATTTGTAGATTTTCTAGCCGTCCATCATCTCTTACAAGTCAAAATATGCCTGAGCTAGAAAGAGAACTGATGAGGTTTCTATTTTTTTGTTAATTTTGTAATTAGAAATTGATTTAATCAAAATTTCATACTTTAATGTAAACTATATTACATCAAGCTATAAATATATTAATTTGAATAGGAAAGCCTGTAAAGCTGTATTTTTACGGGGGTTTTGTTAGCATAATTGCTGCCAGAAAATTTTCTTGTAAAACGTATATATTGTTCCTGTAAACCATAGTACTTAATAGTATAATTGAAAATTCATATATTTACGATAATGTTGAATCGAAAAAAATCGAATTAAAGCTCCAGTTGTAGTCTTTCTATAATACGCCCTGGTAAATTCGACATAAAATTTACAGCATTTTTGCTGTATTTCCACATTGAAGCATCGGCCCTACATGTGGTAAGTACACTAAGGATTCCAAGTTTGTCTAACGTTTGAAATCCTGGGAAATCCTTGGACAGAAGCACTTCCATAACGGTTTAATGGAAGAAGTTTGTGATCTATCTTTTATTTTGCTTTGAGGCGTATATTTTGATACTTTTTTTGCAGAGTAAAAGGAATCAAATATCACTATTTTTTTTTGCAGACGAAAGCTTTACGCTAATCTTACTATCCAAGTCCATTTATATTGTAATAATTTTACGAGGCGTTCGGACAAAATAATCATTTATTAATTCTCATAACGAAAACTATAGAAGAGTATATTGGCAATTAGTTTCAAATGACGTATCTAAAATTCGTAAAAAACGACTCTTCGAAGTCTAGTGGTACAATTTATAATGAAAATTGACATTCCCATGTTATTATTTTATTTGTCATCAAACAGCCCCTTGCTTATAGTTTTCCCCTTTGAGGCACAGACTCGTACAGATAGTTTGAAACTTCTATGAGTAAAACCAACTTTTGAGGTTAAGATGGTCTTTTGGCCGGCAATTTCTCATCTACTGCGGTGCTCAATGCTTAAATTGTAATTTCACAAATACTTCTGACGTTAATTTCAATTCAAATTCCCACTTGTTGTGATTATCCAAGTGTATTTATTGAAAATGCCGAAGGATGTTTTTCTCAATGAACAATTTCGTTATTGGGAATTGAAAGGAAAATAATTTCCTCTATCTACTCACTAAAATGAAGGTGTAATTCAGGGTTGCATTCCATATATTGAGTAATTTCAATGAGTATCTTTCTTTAATTTACATTTAATCAAGTATTTTAATTGAGATGGTTTGATAATATGAATAATATTTTTTCTACATGCACTGGAAAAACTAGCGTTAAAATTAACAACGCCGGTGTTTCTAGGAGGATCACCCAAAAGGATGTCAAAATTCACGTTTGTTGTTATTTTAACACTCTATTGGTTGTTTAACACAAATTGTGTTACAATAACACCAAAGGCGTTGAATTTTGACACCTCATGGTGTGGTTCCTCTAGCACACCGTCGGTTTTAATTTTACACCCTATGTTTGCAGTGTGTACTCAAAACTCAACATTATTTTATTGCGCTTATTTTAGTAAGTACACAGAAGAATTATAGTTATTTTAAATTATTAATCAACTAAGCAGATGAAACTCAAAATAATATTTTAGGTATGTGGGGAAATATAGCAAGAAAAGAGGAAAAGAGCAAGATTTGAGGTACTATGTTTTACATATCATTATTGATCTATTTTGGCTGTAAATTAATCATGTAAGTAACTTTATTCATGTATTATCTAACCTGAGAATGAACCTGGGACCCCCTCTTGATATGAAATACCGTACCACTATACGGCTACTTATATAAGGGATACATAACAAACCTTGAATTTATTGGCATTACTTTCCTTTCAATTATTTATCAATATGGCAAATTAAAATGAAACAAATATCATACCAAAACTGGAAAGGGTTTCACCAGAAGTTTTTGAACGATCTATAAAAAATGAAATTAAAATTAGTTTACTACTACGTTACATTGGTGCTTGTTTGTGACTTTCTGGTGTTACAATTGTCTTGTTGTTATATAATTTTGAAATACTAACATAACTGTGATTGAATCATTTTTTACTTATAAAAAGCTTCAACTATCATTTTTTCCAGCAACAGGTGTACAATAGTATTTGTTACTATTTTTTGCACAATTAACCCTATTTAATACCTGCATGTTTGTGTTAACATTTTCTCAATGAAATAATGTATTCGTGAAATATTCTCACGAAACGTATAGTTTTATCATTACAAAATAAAAACCTTATCAATTTCGCACGTTTTGGACTAATCGGTCTAAATCCTAAGTACAATTTCGTACTGTGAGCACTCTATTCCATTTCCCGTCAATCCATTTCTGCTGTAACAGCATAACCGGTAGCTTATGGTAATGCAAGTTCGTTTTTATTCTTTAATTGCGCCATTTCGCATTATTTCGGAAAATCATCAACTTTTTTCGCTATACTAAACACGATGTTCGAACAATGTTACGTTGATTTTCCATTTCGTGGATGCTTATTCTAATTTGCGATTTATGCATGCAATGTACGTTTACGGCTCTTATAGACATACACTATACGTTTACGTTTTAATAGACCTACACTGACAAATCAGTAAAATATCTATTTGGTAAACATGTCAAAACAAATGTTAGAAAATTTTCATAATCCTTACAATGACACACATATAATTATAGGCCTATATTTTTTCCGGCAATTTAATTCGTCCATGTACATTATTAACTGAAAAAATACGTTTCCAAATGTGTCGAGTGACCACTTTATTAATTTTTCTGGGCCAATTTAGTGCAATTTTTATTCCACTATCCAAACGTCTGGACCAATTCAAAACGGTGTTTTCAAACTTTTCCGAGCACACTAAACATTTTTGTCTTGATGCGGCTAGTTTCATTCAACATGATTATTTGAATCGTCAAATTAGAATGTACATTTTTCAAATAAAAATCTCGTTAAAACTATAACTTAATTGTTAAGGGGCTTATGATGGTCATATTGCAATGAAAAGCTTAACGTGTCATTCTCTACCTTTACTGTAGTTATCTTCACTTTCATTATAACATATCACTGCCACTTAATTTTCTTTTTTATGTACCATGGTCAGCATTGCTACCGATCATGTCGTTTACGGCCACCGTGTTAAATAAGGACGTCTTGTGCTACATCATTAGGATTGATTATGTACAACTTGCAAAATGAATACTTTTTATCTTTAATCATGATCCATTCTTTTCAAGAAAGTTCTACATTTGCTTTTTTTAATAAGGGCTACCAATCAGGTCATTTTAATGCCAGTACATCTATGTATCAGTCATATTATATTGTTCAATGCCGAAGTGCTGAGGAAGGAATGATTTCCCCTGACTATATGTTTAAACGCAAAAATATTGCTAATTCAAAGAACATTTTTCATTTTTGTAATCTAAAATGGCGAAATAGAAAAACATGAATTGCATCTGCCAAAGCTAATCCAATTTGAAAGCGTTGAGCTAGTTACGCCAATGGCCGACCCTTCTAGCGGTCGAATGCTCCTTTTAACGAAATCGAATGACGTTTTGCTTAATTGAAATAACAATACATCATCGTTCAATTTCGCACGAAAAAGAAGTCACCTTTTATAAAATGGAACACGTAAATTGCGAAATCGGCCGAGAAAAACCTCTAAAAAATAAAAAATAATAAAATAAAACTCATCTGGCGCGATTCAAAACTGAAGGCTCTTTTGCCTTGCTCAGCGCCCGGATTGTCGCTTGACAGTCATGACATCTTACAATTTAGTCTGTAAAGAAACAGCTAAATGCATATTTTGCTTAAAACTACCACTAAACATGCATCTTGTATTTGACGAAATACGTGCGCTGTAAAATACAGTGGACTGCACAATAAAAAGGATCAGAAAAGACAAATGGCCGTAAATTTTTAAAAATCAAGCACATATTTTGTCAATTTCCAGGCCTATTATGACTAAACTATAAGGATGCGGTTCCAATTTGAACTTGAATTATTCAACTTATTATGCTCTATTGCATTTTCATAGGTTATTTACAGAAAAATACTGTAAATTTTACAGGGAAAACAATCCCATAAACTACGGCTTTTATAGTTTCCATCCAAATCACTTTATATTTACCGTTTAATGCCATTATGTTTTACCAAAATAAAGGTCCTGGTCCGATCGCTAATGACCCCCGGACTTTACCCGAAGTAGTCAAAATTTTGGTTTCAGTAGAAGCTACTGTTTTTATCAGTTACCATGTGAAATATTAGGGCTAAAGGATGTTTGGTTTGGAGTTATGAGCGAATGTTGGTCGACCCAATATTAGTTTTTAAAGGCACTCTATGGGCATTCAAAATAATGTTTTAGCTTCTATTTCAAAAACGGGTTGAAATATCGGGCGAAACCTTACAGATGGGGTTTGAGGTGAAGGCCATATCATTTAAGATTAAAAAATTTATAAACTTATAGGACCATAAAATTTTGGTGACATTGTTGGATAGGCCTACTAAGTTAGTGTTGTTCTTCAGTGCTTTTTATTTCAACACATCACAATCTTGTAATAACTCGCCAAATATATACATTTTTTCGGTGTTTGATTGAATCAATTTTTTACAGTCTACTGTAATTTTTCACAGTAATTATTGGGCAGAATCGTTGTCAGTAAACATACTGACAAAAATTTATATTTTAGTGTGGCAAAATCGTCTCAGATACAGTACACACAATTGTACATATAATTCGACCAGACTTCTATAGGACACCAGATGTTGATAGAGGAGGAGATGAATCTCGCAATATCCCATGATCGATAGTCACTTCATAAGCTGTCGTACGGTGGTTTCAAGGCTACAAGCAAACAGACGAATGCATATGGTCTGTTGGGATCGGCTTTCATTTGCGTTTGGGTATGATTTACCAAAAGTGAAATCAATTATATCTACAAATGGAAGTTTTGTGTGTCAATATTTGGTATATGAAAAGAGCTTTGTGAATATATCATAATATGCAAAAACTCAATTTCGCCAAAATGGTCGATTGGCCTGTTAGTGGAAGACTAATGACGATCTGAATCGTAAAAAGATTGTCAGTGTTCAGGTTGCGAAGGCTGGGCCACGCCAGCGAAAATAAAAGAAGTTGGATTCTTGTCTGAATCTATTGCATCATGTGTTCTTTTTAATGAAAATTTAGTTTTGAAGAAAATCAATGTTAACTCACAACTTTGTTTATGTGTGTGAGCAGTTGAATTCCATTGGCTACGTAGCCAAAGCTTTTGCTAACATGGCTAATCCTAAAACGTTCGTCCCCAAGAAAAGAAGGTAAGTATGAGTATTCATATTCGGTAGGCGGGGTTAGAATGAAAACAAGCAGTGTTCATTGGGCTATTGTCTCTCTAATATGAGGCGGAAGTGTTCTACGCGACGTTATAAAATCTTTATAAGGCACGGTTGGTTAATATTTGACAAGTGTTGAATATTATGCCTTTTTAGTTTAGGGAATTGAAAAATAATTTCGGTGATTAAAATAAACACAAATATTGAGAATTAATGATAGGATTTGTTGTTTACCATACTAATATCGTGTCATTTTGGATGAGCAGATCATTAGCTTGGAGTTGTGGATTGCCTGGGAATGGCAAATAATTTGTTATCAATTTTGTTAAGAGTGCGGATAAAAGCAAAAAAGTCCTGTAAAAGTCCTGTACTTGGCCTTAAAAAAAAAAGAACAAATGAAACAAACAAAATCAAAACAAAAACCAAACCACAAAAACAAAACGCAGCAAACAAACAAAAACACAGCTTTATCTCCAAATGCCTCTCTCAAACCCACCTTTTTTGTGGCATAAACATATTACGAATACAACCTTACAAACCTACAGGAATCCATCGTTACCATAGAAGATACTCAAGTATTCAAAACACTAATCAGTAATTTGCAGTAAATAACATCAGTTCGCACACACTACCGGTTCGTCTTTCCCCACTAGGGGCGTTGAACTGTATCACGAAAAACAAGAACAAGAATATACTATATACTGTTCGGAAAGATATGCTGACAAACTGAATCTTTGCTGTTTCCCATTCAGCAGTTAATGAGGAGGCTCTTACAATGTGTAACAAGACTTATGGTGAATATAGTGTGTTGTCAGCAAATACCATTATAATATGTACGTCATGCACAAGATGATAAGGATTTCCAGGAATCATACGTGTGGCTAATCAAATGTATGAAGATCGGGAAAAGGTAGCATACGAAATTATTAAAAAGAAGTTTGTTGTGTTTTTTATGAGACACATATACGGAAATCTTGTAAATGAAAGTGTAATGGGGAAAGCATGTTCTAAAATTCTCAATACAAAAGATTCTGCTCTCAACCAGGGTTATAATATTTGAAAAACACAACAACTAATTTCTGAGCTGCGCATGAGTTCATTTCCCGTATACGGATGATCGGTAAGGGGCGAATTCAAATGCAAGATAACATGCTTAGCAAGTTTCAAAGGCCAAAACAAAATGCTGGTTATAATGAGGTTATCACTATGATGCAAAGTAATATATGACAACATGCAATTATTAGATTCTCGCTATAGGATTAAGTATTCCCACAACCACCACACATAGGAGATTTGGGCCTTGTGGGACATAATACAGGACAATATATTAGACATATTGCCTACATATTTAGGCATAAGTACATTTTAATAATAATAATAATCATAATGTTAAATTTGTAATGCGCCTTTTTCCCGAAAGTTACAAAGCGCCATTTTACCTTCAAACCCACTCTTATCAATTACATATTTTATTCATTAAAGGAATAAAGGCATATGATACAGGTAGGTGCGAAGGGTATAATTGTTAACTTGCCTTAAATGTAACAGATAATAACACTGAACCTTTCTCTCTTCCCAACAGATATATGGTCGACATCATCCAAAGACACAAATGTTGTATGACACATTGGAAAACACCCTATATTGGTTGCAATCAAGAAACAACATGGAGTCCTAAAATACATGAATAAACAGAATCTTAGAGTACACAAAGGTGGTGCAAATGACGTGATGATGAATACAATATGTTGACAGTGATTTGAATTGATTTATTAATCTTGAGGATCTGTTAAATCGGAATGCTAAATGTTTTTAAAGCATGACAACATTTTTAAGAGCGCCCCAATTTTCAAAAAAATGAGGATTTTTGCCATGGGTAACTGGCTATAAAATTCTACATGCGGGGATAAAGCCGAAATTCTCTCCGTTTCGCAAAAGAAGGAATTTTTGTAATTAGAATATATCGGAGATCCCAATAATAATTCAGTGGCTGATGGAAAGGTTATTCCAATTAGGATATGTAGCAGGGAAATAGCTCCATGTAGGTGGATACGCCCATCCATTTGTTCCGTCGGTTCAGGGAAGGTCAAGTTACAGGTCATTTGTGATGTCGCAACTTTTTTGGCGTTTCACCGTTACCGCCGTTAAATTACAATTGGGGATTCAGATTATAATACAAAATCGCTTCTTTGATCACAATAAGCACTTTTGCGCATTACAATTCGCATATATAGTTTACTAAAAATTACCAACCCAACGTGCAAAAATCTCCAAATTGTGAAGATTTGGGTGCTCTCAAAGAATGTGCTGTTTTTGCCTAGTGTTATATTTTCTATTGCCTTTCAGGGATGAAGAAAATATATCAGTAAACATTTACAGTAAAGGGGATTTTCTCAGGAATCCCAAACAGCAATGATAAAATGATTGAATCAATCTCGTTTTAATGAAAAACATCAAAAACAGCCATTGCCTCATGTCTAAACACCCCATAAGTTTTGACGTTCAAACAAGAAAAATCAACTCAGGTGAGGATGGTTAAATACATGCTAAACAGTATTAATATCGTGTTTATTGATGAGGTCAAAGAACTGCTAAAATACGAAGACTTCAGTACACAATTGAAAGATCAACGCCACTAATGAACAAACCCTAAAAAATGGAAGCAACCGTGAGGGAATGATTTGTTTAGGTGGGGGGAGGATAATGAGACAGCAGAGACAGATTGAAGGTGGAAATGAATAAAAAACAATTGACAATGTGGGAAAATAATTTAGATTAGTGAAACTGCCTGAAGGCTTAAAGCAATTAGCACATTTTTTTGAAGGGCGCCCCCATTTTCAAAAATTTGGAGATTTTTACAGGTTGAATTGGTACTGGCTAGTAAACTCTACCGTGAATGCGTTAAGCTTGAAAAGGTATATGCGTCACAAACGAAGGAATTTGTACTAGAATAATATTATCGGGGATCCACGATAATTATTCAACGGATGTGGAAACGGCCTTTCAATGTGAAATCGCCGGGAAATGCGCAGTACGGTATACGCTCATCCATTAGTTGGTGTAATAGTTAGGGCAATCAAGTTAGAGGTTATTTTCTATAGAGGTGGCACTATTTCACATGGAAGGAACATAAGTAACATCCAGCTCTGCCGTTAAGTCCCTAATCTGGGATCCCAAGTCTAATTACAAAACGCTTATTTTGTGATAAAATACGATTTTTTTAGCATTCTCGTTCGCAGGTAGTTTCCTAGACATATACCAACGTAACTGTGCAAAAATATCAAATTTGAAAAATGGGGGCGCTCTTCAAAAAATGTGACAATAGTTGCTTTAAAGCCCATGATATACTCCAGTGTAAGCGGAGCGATTGCGTGCGCAACACGGGTTGACCAAGATACAGATGTTGCGCATGCTCGCGAGCAGAAATCGCTCGCTGCGAGGGAAGTATATCTTGGGCTTTAAGGAGGTGCGTCTAACTTGCTTTGCCTGACCGGAAATTCTGCCTACTGGGTTTGTTACTTGGAAGGAGCTAATCAAGATGCAGAGAAGCCCAGGATGCTCTCAAAACATATCAGACAATATAACATGAATTTGAAGATCACTCATTGTGGACCAGCAGGCCATGGAACAATGGGGTTGGGGTTGTTTTCTGACACTGAAAGTATTGCTTCCTAGAAATCATATATTACAAACCAATACAATGATTTTTAGCTATTAAGCTCAAATATTAGAATTACGACATCGGTAAGTGTGCCATGTAATATTGAGGTGAATAATCTCTAGCACTCTGTTACGCTTGATGTGTTTTATTCAGTAAAGCACGGACTTGTTGTTACAAAGACTACCATCAATCTAGTCTCGGTCCTAGTACTTAGGCCGGTGAACCGGCGGAAACGTTAGAATGTGAATGTCACCCACAAAAAGTCTGGGGAATTTCGTTTAGTAGATCGGCGCGATTAGTCAGCCATTTTAAGCGACTCCGAGTCATGATCTGCTAGGAGTGCTCCGATTGGCTGACCGTTAACAACATATGCAGTTTTACATCCGTCATCAAGGTTCAAGGCAGGGCCTAAGTAAACTATTCAAAACTTAAAATGAACTACGACAGCATAAAACAACCTTTGAAAGAATTTCTTGAAGTTGTCAAGTACAAAGTCATCTCCTCAAGCGGTAAGTGGGATCATGGGGGGATTTAATAACAAAAGGCGGCAACGTGATAGGGTCTTTGAAACTAGTGTGTGTAGGTCCTCCAAATTATGTCAATGGTCTGATGTGGAATATCTTGGTGCCTCAATAATTGGGGGGGAGGGGAATGGGGTGAATGTACACTTTTTTGGCATATAAAGGGAAGGGGTGGAGTAAGCATTTGATGATTTATTCCACGCATTTGTTGAATACTAAAAATCAGGAAGAGAGCAAGCATTTTACGGCATTTCGAAGTGGGTAAGGGAACTATTTTCCCTTTAATGGAAAAAAGATTCTCAAGTGTTATAGTGGCCCCATTTGTCTGATTAAAAATATAATAGATTTTAATTTTATTTGCGAAAAGTTTTCTCACTGGAAAAGTACTTGTTTATTAAAAGAGAGAAAAGGGGAATATACCATGGGGTTGTTTGTACAAGTTGCACTGTTAAGATTGCACAATAGGGAAGTGGGGAAATTCCCCAAGATGTAAACTTAGTAACTGAGTTTTTTGCTTAAGATCAAAAAAAGGTTGCATGATCAGGGGATTCCCCCATAGAGATATATGTGAAGTGATTTACTTTAGTCAGCTAGTGCAAGGTATGTTATGCATGATGATGAGTAATGATTATTAGGAAAGGGTAATCTAGCTGTGTGAAGTTAAATAGTAGTTGTGACTGATGGACTGAGGCCAGCGTTGTAATCTGGAGCTATTATACAGTATAGGTTATAGATAGTTTAATAATGGTAGATTGGGGTCGTACATGGTGCAGGATTTTTAATAACGTGGATGCACCGAGGCTTGATAGTGATGAACTGTCTGCTGTAGTTTAAGCCAGAGAGCTGTAGTTTTGGAATCATCAAAGGATTCCAGTTTGTGGTCCAAATGAGAGACATTAGCGGCAGAATGATGGTGGTAGAATACATAGATTGTAGTACTGTGGAATATAGTGTCGTCGAGGGGAAAACCTTGTCGTCTTGAACGGCTGGACAACCTTCAATCTCAGAGATTCGCATGGATATACCAACCATGCCACATTTGTGTAACTTAGCGCTGTCATTTGGATCTTCGCTGGTTGACCTATCTCGTGAACACTACTGCAAACGCTTTCTTGCAACACTAGGACAATACTGAACTATAAGTAAATCTTATAATCTTTAAATCTTGTGTGTAATTTTCTTTTTAATTTTTTTTGGACATTCCAAAATTCTTGAACGAAAATCAATTGAAGAATCATTAAAACTGTTTATACATTATATAAAATTTTAGATCACAGTTGTGCACAAGGCTCATTTCATTTTATTTGGGTTTGTAAAGGTATTTTGACCTTTGACGTCTACGATACGTCATAACACAGTCCCCTGAAATAGTATTGGTAGCCACCTATTACACGAACACTAATTACTGCAATAGTGTGTCGGGTCCCCTAGGACCGCCCCGTCCACCACGGGGGAGTGTCAGTAAACTATTAATTAAAACAAGTAATTAGGAATATTTTCCCTGTTTTAGTATACGTCATAGCAATAAGAATTAATAATATAATATTAAATCATTAACCCTTTGCCATGTCCATCACGCCACTGTACCAACCAAGTGGGAATTAAACACGGCAGATAATCGGTCACCTACCCCCCCCGGCACATACCAAATATATACATATTAAAAAAATATAAATTGTGTATCAATGTGGGTAGATGGACCCATATTAACCATGCTTCATTAGACCGGTCTATTTGTGGAAAGCAAAGGCCTTTAAATTTGTGTTCTTTTTTTTCCGAATTGAAATGTTGCGCCCGTAATTTTTTAGGTTCTTTGTGGAATTCTAAATTCGGTTATTATCTATGACCCTGCATGTGTGGTCCACATTGTCCACCAAGGAAGTAGGAAGACCTTGGCCTGTTAACGCAGCTGTACACTATTCCATAATTATGATGTCTGCGTTTATGTGTGACATTTCGTTTGATGGAATGAAGAATTCCCGGAGATAATATATCCCCCGATATGTCTCGACGGGGTTTAAAGTAATCTGGGGAGTTGCGAGTTCTGTGTGAATTGCGAGTTGGATTTTGCGAGTTAAAATTTGCGAGTTGGATTTGCGAGATAAAATGCGAGTTGGATTTTGCGAGTTAAAATTTGCGAGTTGGATTACAGATTAAAATTTGCGAGTTGTCATACGTTGTGAGTACTTCATATTTGCATTCATCATTTGTGAGAAGCTTAAAAATGATGCATGTAAGGATGAAGCCTGATGGTTCTGTCCCTGATATACATATGACCTCCCTGCTTACTTCAAACCTACGCAACCCATAGTAAATACCTGCAAAGTTTTCATTGGCATAGGTATCAGTTCCAATTGTAAGCAACAATGTTTGTTACAAGGTTCATAATTGACTACTGTACAGTGTGTCCCCCCAAAAAAACGCCAACACTTGGTGGCATGCGCCCATAAGTTTTGAACAAAAGCACGTGAATACTGATTCTGTGTTGTAAGGTAGATGGGACTGTTAGCTAATATCCTGAAAAGTTCATTAAGGTAGAGGCATAGTTTTTAAGATATGACCTACAACAATCAAGTAACCCGCAGAACCCATTTTACAAAAATGGGAGCTGGTAACCAATAGACTGTCAATGAAGAAACAGAATGGCAAAGACAATATTGATTGCATCAACATTTACTTGCCCAAATTCTTGCCCAGAAACAACTTCTACTGGGTCAAATTACTGCATTTACATAATTATTGCTTAACTGATAATTATCAGAACATTAATTAATAGTGATAAAAGATGGTTTAAAGACGAATAAAACTGACTAAGTCAAGAGACAAACTCCACATTATCATACAATATAACGCGTGGCTTCAAACAACTTGCTTTGTTCCTGATATTTTTTAGCGGGTTGTTTACATATTATTGTTATTGGAAATGCTCATTCTCAATTTTATGGCACAAACTCATAACAATATCGGTTATATTCATTTCTGACCTAAATTTTGGGTTCGATAACTCTTTGTGCGCCGTCCCAAAATTATATGATGATTAGCTCTAATCCATGCAGTCTTATTTGGACACTACGAAGAGTTTGTTGATCATACATTCATAATTCGATCTTTTAAGTGTGTAAAAATGCATGTTTTTAGGTGTCTGTTTTTACAATAAAACGTTCATATATGTTGCAGTAGTCTGTCTTAAAAACAAAAAGAAAATGGTGGTTGGACTTAGGATTCATATTTGGTGGTTCTGGGGCGCAAACGTACCGTGCCGTAATTTGTATTTTATAGCGCCTCAATTTGGTAAACGGGTTCCTGCCGGTTACTTGATTTCTGTGGTCATATCTTTAATAATATTACCTCTACTTTATGAACTTTTCATGGAAATTAGCTAACAGTCCCGTCTTACTTACAAACAACGAACACGTAATCACGTGATTTTGTTCAAAAACTTATGGCGCCTGCCACCAAGTGTTTGGTTTTTGGGGACACACGGTACCCTGCTTGATGTTGGATGCAAATATAATATGCATTAATGAATATGAATATCTTTGAGGTGAACCTAAATCCAAAGTATATGTATTTCAACTAATCAGCTTCAATACAAACAAACAACAAACATCTCCACTGGCACCAAAATATCATAAGTTCGTTCTAGTTGGCCACATAGTGAAAATTTTAATGAAAGTGTAGTTTTTTTTAACTTAAACTTTATTCGTTACTTTAGGCACCTTAATTTTTAGGTTCTCGTAGCAGTGCCTCTGAAAAGTGAGAGGGAGGGCGGTTTTATTTTTTTACTACGTGATCTCCCACCGACGTTCAGCTGATCAGAAAAATGGATGAGGGACTTTGATTGATGATTTTATAGGAATTCATACAACATGATACCAATAAAAATATAAAACTAACTACAGCAGTACAAAATTCTGACAATATAAAACTCTGAATAATGGTGAATGAGAAATTCCTAGGGTGACCCAAGAAAAAGCCATATAGAAATAGCTTGTTTCCGTTGGGCCCAAGTAAACGAATAAACATGTATATAAAACTAGTAAGGATTAACATAATGGCGAAGTATAAAAAATGACAGCAAAATATAAACAGTTCAATCATTAGAAATATTAAACAATATTTAAGTACACTGAAATACATATTAAAGCAAAACATTATTAAAACCCCCTATAATCAATCAAAATTGCCACTTAAAAACAATACACATTTTTTGTTTTTTTTTAACACGGATTACCAAGGTTGGTTACCACCCCCTCCCTACCCAAATAACCCACAATAACATCATCCACAAATACATCCCAACATCACATAACAAAGAAGGAATATAGCACTAACAAAAATTTACGAAAGAAATGGTTAACCCATCCAATAAAATTAGCTACTCAAAAGTTTTTTATTGCACGTTTAAAAAAAAAACACTTTTTGTTGACATCCTTTTTACCATGATTTGGTAGCCCATTCCAGTCCTGAATTGACATTTGAAATAAAAAGGGGATGAGGCAATGCCTTTTACTAATGGAACTCTGAAATTAAAACGAAACCTCTAGTATTATATTGATGAAAACTGTGTGTGAAATGCTCTAAGGTCAAAAAAGGTAAGGAGCAGCAGAGGAGTTAAAAATTTTATTGAACATGGCTGAGACGAAGATAGTTAACCCGATTTTCAATGTGGGTAACCAATGCTTGACAATTCCTTCTGGTCAATGTGGCTTCTGGGCGCTTAACTTTTGATGAACCTTAGCCACCTTATTTTGAGTTGTTTGGAAGCTTAAGTTGGATTTTGAGTTGTTTAAAAGCCTTAAGTTTTGGATTTTTTATGACACAAGAATACCAATTGCAGAGGAGGCATAGTCAAAATTACACTTGAAATAGGGCTGAACATAGTAATTGCAGCAGCTAGATTTAAGGTAAAATGCCTTGTCCGGAGAAAAATTTTACCGGGGCTATGGACTTTTTAAAAAAAAAAATTAAACAGGGGAATAGACCCCAAGAGGTCTTTTCAAATACATGAACGATGATGGGCTGATCAATAACACAATGAGGCCCTATCATCCATCCAATTTCACCATTCAGGATTGAAAAACATAAAAAATAAAGAAATAATTGCAAAATAAAAAAAAAATGCCACATATCCCAAAAAGTGAGGAGGAAGGAAGGTCTATCGATTGAGTTTTTTTTAATGCGGAATTATGTTTAATCAAGATTAACTTGGAAAAAAAAATTTTTACCTCAAGTCCGATTACTCAATGAGCGTTGGGCATGGATATTTTGCAAAAAAGAGTGTTGTACATTTAGAGTTTTCAAAGAAACTTTTTCCACAACTATGTTAGTTGCCCATTCATTGCAATGGGAAATCATTTGGTCAACCATGAATGCAGAACCGTTTATTCAATCTAATAAGTATTTGTATATGGTATTAACGGGAGTCGGCAATGTGGAAAATGATTTTTACGAGTCTTCCCTAGTGACATGGGGGGGGGGGGGGTGGAGCCAAGAACCCTTCTGATAATTACTTTAGTGCAACAATGTTTTTTTGTAACCATAAGAAGTGTATTCTAAATTTAGTAATTTGATAAAGAAAAGTTGGTGGGGAAAATATATTTAAAAATTTAAAATTGCCGATGTGAAAGGAGTATGGTCCGGCAGGAACCACAGTCCGGGCCCAAGACGACACGAATAAAGCGTGAAACTAATGTTGGCAGGAGAGTCAAATGAATCGATTGCCTATGTTCACCATTGTTCCCGGACTTGTGAGACCGGGACTATATCTCTGCCACAACGGGTTGCATTGTGTGGACTCTCGAAGCCCCCTTATCCAAGCGACTCGGAGAAATTAAATCGTGTTTTGGATATAGATAATGCTTGTGCATAATACCATTGTGGAAATAATTAAGATCAAATCGAAGTCAGTCGTCTGGAAAAAAATCCCAAACTTTGTTATAAATACTGGATGTAAGATTTTGTTATACCAACAGATACTATGGCACTGTTTACTTACTACACATAAATTGTTTACTACATGCGTGAAAAACGAAAAATCCGCGATTCGTTCTAAAAATGGAAGTGAGGCATTTAGGTGAATATCTCTGTTCTAGTTGACAATTTAAATTACTACACAAAAAGTAATATTTCGAAAATAATCTGAATTATATGAACAAATGTGAAATGGTTATGTTTTATATCAAAAATTGAAATGAATTAATCATCACAAATATAAGAAAAAGTACAAATGCATAAATATGCAACTCGGGAAATCAAACTCACGAAAATCACCTCGCAACTTACACCTGCTCAAAGCTCGCAATCGCATCATAATCAAAATTCGCGACTCGCCAAAATTCCCGTCGCTTCATAGAATGTCTGCTTTTTCATAATTCAGGGGAGTCAAATTCTGACGTCATACTTTACTGGCTCGAAAACGCGTTACATGCTATTCTGATTTTGCGTTAAGATACAGTTCACTGTTATTAGGTCTGTTTTCTTTCAACGTGAAATGGTAATTATTATCGATCATCAACAATAAATCTGGAGTAATTGACAAAGTAAGTTTGAGTTCTGATATTTTTCAGTTTTTTAAGGACAAAACAAACATGTAAACATTGAACACATTGGACTAGCCCTAGGACTAAATGGTATTAGTGCAAAACACTAACAGTGTAATGTAACCTGGCGATAAGGGATTGGGTAAAGCTACGGTGTAGAGAATGTGTTTAAAAACGTATTCATTTTTGTTTTGACTTAAAACAATAATTAGCTATAATGATGATTTAGTTTTATTTACCATAAATATCTGCATGCCATTTTAATATTTTTAGGGTATTGGCCTATTCTTTAAGCTTTGTTTATTACCATATGTTTCTCCTGTTTCTACAGTGTACCACAAATGCAGTGTGGCCCCCGGCCCCCCACAAAACAACACACAAATAAAACGCAACCACTTGGCCAGGCGCCATAAGTTGAATAAAAGCACATAGTCCTTGTTCTTTGTTTAAAGGTCAGACTGTCCCCTGAAAAAGTACAGTCTAATGAAGTCTTAAGGTAGATCCTGGAGGTAGATCAACATTTTTTTTAAGATATGACTCAAGAACTCAAGAAACCAAGTAACCTGCAGGACCCATTTGTTTTTACACATTTATTAGCTTTCTGAATACATGAAAAAATCCTACCCCCCCCATTTTTGACCTCTATATTTTTACATATTTTGCAGGTTTGCGTCCAAACTATTTATTAATATTTTTTGTAATTTCTATTATTTAACATATCCAATAACATTATTTTATTTCTTTTATTGTTATTTAATTATATTGTTCACATTTAATGAATTTGTTATTTAATTTATTAATTTTCACATTTAATATTATAATTTATTATTTTTATTATCATCATCAATGTTGCTTTATTTGGAATTGGCTTCCAAACAAATTTTATCTAATTATTCTGCCCCTGTTTTGTATTTAACTAATTACAATATATTAGACTTTATTTTTTGTTTATTATTTATTGTGTTGTTTTTATTATTATTCTTACATTTTATGATTCTTTTTTTCAGTTGGCTTCAATTGGTTATTACATTATCCTGTCCTTTTTAATTTTTATTTTAACCATAAATGTTAATTATTCTACATTTATTAGTATTCGTATCATTGTTTTATTGAGTTTTGTTTTAAAACCAAACATTTCTTTAATCATTTCTATCCATTTTTCCTATTAACATCATTGTATTTTGTTATTGTTGTTATTTTTCCTTATAATTTACTTAGTATTTAGAGCAATTTTTCTTATTAACTATATGTAATTCTCCTTAATTAGTATATCTGAGAATGTTTCATCATCAACCCGCCCATTTTAATTAACCAAATTGAGGCGCTTATTAACTATAACTGGCGGCTATATTTGGCGTGCAGAACCACAAATCTGAATCCATTACCACCATTTCCCTTTTTAAATGACAGGGGCTGCAACAAATATTACTATGAATGTTCTATTGGTAATAATTACAGTTAATAAACATTTCATTTTAACCACACGCCTTTAAAGATGGAACAACCAGCATGTATGATCAACCGACACGTATTGTCAATTAGACAAACATTGTAGAGCAAATCAATCATTCATCGTTTGTGACAGACACAAAGAGTGAGGCCAAACAAGAAAACAGTATTGGCCATGTTGTTTTTATGATAAATGACCATGTGCAGAAAATCACTAATTTTTCAGGGGGGGGGGGGAAGATTCCCTGCCCTCCCCCTGCCCACCCCCCCACCCCCTCTGGCATACGCCACTGTTCGATGGGATGCGGGTCTATACGTGGCAACAGTAGGTATAGGCCCTATCGTTATGGACTGTATGCAGGAGTAAATCCACATACTTCGTTACACTATGTTTTGGTCATGATTTTAATTATTTTTTGTTACGGGAAATTCGTGGTATTTAACTGAAAAGCTTGTTTCAACTGAAAATTTAGTTTTAGGTGGAAAAATTTGTTTTTTGGATTTTGGATTGAAAAACTTTAGTTTATCGAGAGAAAAGCTATAAATATTGACTGAAAAGTTTTCCATCATAAAACCCTACTGTTGTTCAAGTTTATAATCTGAATTTATCAGTGATCATTTTGAAATGACGCATGACAAGGATCCCACATGCATTTTGAGTTAGTGCGGATTTTGAAATTATAGTGCTAAGCTTTAAAATGACAATATCTTAAGTAAATGTTTAAACTGAGGTTTTTTACTTGAAAACTGAGTTTATTGAAATATTTTGAGTAAAATGATGGTTAGTTTTTTCAACAGTCAATCATTGACTCATCGTTTAAAAACTCAGTTTTATCAAATGATAAACTTTAAAAAAAAATATCGACTAATCAAACTAAGTTTCTGAAAATCTACGTAGAATAAAGCTAGAGAATAACTATTTTCAGGGTGATGAAAATTGATTTTTGGTAATTTTTTTTAAAGAAAATATGTTTTTCAGTGATAGGTACATATTTCAATTCCCAATTGTAAAAGGTTCGGTTTTCAATTGATCAGAAAACTAACTTTATCAAACTCCATTAGTTTTTCATTTGAATTAAAAAAAAATTATATTATTAGAGGGAGGTCCGGTGGTGACACTGGGGGAATTGAAAAAAACCACTCAAGCACGCCATTACACACATTAGGATAACTTGTCATCCACCCTTAACGATGCTTGATGGACATGGTTGGGAAGGTAAATCTGTTGTATATGATTATCCATTGTTGTTCGAGCATTGTATTTTACGATCATGTAGCGTGTCTTCTAGAGGTTTGTCTAGTCACCTAGAAGACAGAGTGCAAAAATTATCAAGATTCTTTTGTTTCACGTGCAAGTTTTATCTAGAATCTTTTGTTGGCGTGCAGTTTATATTAATCTGTGCTCTTGCCTCAGATAACCTTACTGGAGACTGTTTCGTAGGATATAATGCACAGAACAACAATGGATAATCGACAATACACTTGATGCACTAGAAGTGTATCAGGGAGGGATAAGGGTCAAAAGTCATTAAGGGGGTCATTTCGGTCGGAAAGCCAAAAATTTTGAAAAATATTCAAAAAATCGCTGTCCTTACAAAAATTACATAGAAGAGTGACGTCGTTAGCGCACATGTATTGCTACCAGGCAGGGTCGCGGGTATCCACAGTTTGGGATCAAAGGTCATAAGAGGTTAATTCGGGTCAAAAACCAAAAAGATCAAATTTAATGTTTTTATCTTCCAAGATCCAAACATAGTAGAGTGACATAATTTAGATATGCATTTGTGTGCCCATGTATGCAAACCGGTATTTTTGTTGATGGGATCAAAGGTCATAAGGTCACTTCGGTTTTTTAGGCTAAATAACCTATCTCCAGAACTAAGCATAATAGAATGTTTTTTATTTAAATTGGCACAATGGATTTTTGCGGTGTCCATGAGTTTTTTATATCGGGTTCAAAAGCATTAAGGGGTCTCAAATGGTTCAATTTTAAAAAAAAAAAAATGCTTAAAAAAAATAAGACCAAATTGGCTATATCTCAGCCTATAGAAGACATATTAAAGGCCGTTATTGCTGCATGGATGTAACATTAATGGTTAAAAGAGGTCTATGATAGTCTCGACCCCAAAGGTCAAAGATTAAGGTCAAAGGTCACAAAATCTACAGACAAGATCGATTGAGCTGAAATTGTCAGGGATAATCCTCGTGGTGTGCATCATAATTACAGAACAAGTACAGTTGACCCAGGGGTTACGTTTTAGGGGTGAAAAGGTCAAATCCCTGACAGGCTTGGATTTAGTTGAAACTCAATAATATTGATCCTTGTAAGTTGTTAACACTTAAAAATACAATTAATGACCTTCGGACATATTGAAGTTACAGGGGTCAAAGCGTAAGTCACCTCAAGGGTCATTAAGGGGATCACATCCATTCCCAATAAGGCCGTCTGAAATTAGATCTGGTTTGGGCTAGCACCAGGGTTATAGTTGTGATGGGCGATGAATATTTCGTTGTCTGTTTTGTTGTGTATCAGGCGAGGTGCTACATTTCTTATCGTATGGTGATGAAATTTTGTGGGGTTAGGGTTAGGGGTGGGTTGAGCCCAAGACGCATAGAGCGATTGCCGTATTCGGGGTGTAATTTGTCCTTTTGGAGACCGTTTTTGGGGATTAAATAAACACTCAAAATAAGGAAATTGGCTTGAGATTCAATCGGCTCGCGGTTTGTTGTATATTCTATGGGGAGATTGCAATAGGCAACATTGAGGCAAGGGATTTGTGCAGTGCCCACCTCTTGTTGTTACTGGATGACCTTGAAAGGAAAGGCTGGCCTGAGGGAGTGGACCAGGGAACCAGTTAGTAAGGTAAAATGCCCAAAGTGCTTAGTAGTTAGTACATATGGTTGTAACACTTCAATGACCAATTAGTGAATTGGTTAAATGAAAGAACATATACCAGGTGATCAGAAGGCCACTTTTACTGGCCATAGTTGGTATTCACTTGACCATACTTGTTTCATTGTTTCATTTGGAGATTATACTTATCAAAGTATAACAATGGTTATTATGTTTCAAGTCATTTTTATCCTCTTCGTAGACTCTTATTAGGGGCCTTGCCCTGGTTTCCCACACTAATAACTCTTGTGTGCAATAAACTGTGAACAATGGGACGCTATTTGTGTATACTGAAAAGAATTCAAACGTGGGATCGTTTGTTCAATGCTACATTCTAAATATCCATTTACGTGCAGTATACGTCTTGGCGCATTAACAACGTAACTGTCCATACACATGATTCTGTCGATTGTTTTGTATTTAAAGTGAATTAATATTTTTAATTTTGCGTCATACAGCAGCAAAACGAAAAGGATTCCATCGCTTAGAATATTAAAGAGACAGTGACGTTTAGGGGACAAATAACTTGATTTACCGGGGATATGAGGATGGCGCCAAAAATGAGAAGAAAGCAGTAAAGACCAAGAAGAAACGGCAGAAAAAGTCAAATCACACCCAAAATGTACGGCAGACTTACCGCACGCCCAGGTTAAGAACGGTTGAATATTGAATCCCTGATATTATCTGTTCCGATTGGGTAATGGATAATAGCGTATTGATGCTCCTGCAACGCCCCCAAAACAAACTAAAAACAAACCAACTCAGCAACACTTCAACTACTGATTGTGTGCCTACCCCTGGTGTGCGTTTGTAATATTCATGTGGTTTTGTGTGTGCGTTTATATACCATATAACGTTAAGTATTGCTTTATTCCGTAACTAATTATTCCTAACTAATTTAGCAGCCGGTCACCCCATGTGATATGCCTCATATCACATTGCTCCTTATTCCATAAAAATTAATGGAGAAGGCTATCCAATAAGCCAAAACCACTGTTACAACCAAGGACGTCCTCGGTTGTAACGATTTAAAGGGTCCCAGGAAATGAGAATGATACCCTACTACAAATCTTTACTGGGCATTCATTCCAAAAACAGGCCAAAAAATAATACCTACCAGTGACATCATTGTGAACCTAGTGATTTTCAGTCATTGGGTCATTAATTAGATACACCACCATCACCTGAATTTTCTATACTCTCTCTTGAAAAAATCAATAGTTTCACTAATGATGTCATCACCAAACCCAAATATTGAATGCTTTCCTGGTCCCTCCTTGTAGACTTGATGCAAACCACATCAATTCTATTGCATTTCCTGGACCTTTAAGTCTGTTAAGCACATTTGTTTTTGTTTGGATTGTGTGTGTGATGTGCACAAATGTAATAAGGCAAAAAAAAAATTCGCGCGGTTTTCTGAGACAAACTTGTTTTTTCTTGGCCTAATTAATGTCTTTGTCGTTTTTATTGATCTTGTGTTCAAGTTATCGTCCTTCTGATGTACTTTGCTTTTGAGATAAACACTCCTGATATATCTTATATGGGGAAGCAAAACGAGCCTTCAAAACATGTTAACCACAAACAAATAATAAAAAATAACAAACAACCAAAAAATTCTCCAAAAGCGAAAAAAAATAATATAAATAAATAAAATCACAACAACAATTCCAAACCCAGAGTCCTAAATGCAATTAACAAAAAGTGGTACAAGCCCGTTCATACTTGAAGTAGCCATTTCAAATAAACTCAGGGCCCCTTAACATGCATCAGGGGTTCCGACTGAACTCTCAGCGTCAAATGGAGAAGATGGAATACTCATTCATAGCACCTTAAAGCATATGTACGAAATGATCCCAAATACTTCATATATACTTTTTTTGTTCTTTTCGTCAATTAGATCATTTATGAGGTGCCCTTTAAAAGGGCCTTACCTGGTTAAAATGGCCCCGGCATTTGAATAAGAAGTCAAAATAGGTTGCTTGTGATGTCACTAGATGATTAAGAAAAAAAAACAAAACCAATGTTTTTGCCCAACCCACGAAGGAGCCCTAATATCATAGCAAATGCCCCCTTTGACTTAATTATGTTGTTGGGGGTTGGACTAAGAAACTCCGAATCTTTGCCTGTTCTTTTTATTTACACTGTAAGTTGAATCAACAAATTTTCGGCACGCAGTGTCCAGAATATAAGTCTCATATCAATACATTCTGATATAAATGTATAATTCGGTTTACGGAAGACGGTGGAAGAAGTGGAAGCAACCTTAGAATGTTCTATCTGTCACAAAGACATTTAAAAACCCCAAAAATGCTGCCATGTGGACACAGTTTTTGCACCGAAGATTTCTCGTTCGATGGGTTCCCCTCGGTATTGAAACCATTCGTGCCCCTTAATGTCGGAGAAAACAGTTCCCCGTACCAGGTGGTGATGTCACCCAGTATCAAACCAAATTTCCATCTCAAAGAATTGGCGGATGAACAAGCTCTGATACAGCAGACAGGAATACTAGTGGAACGATTGAGTCCTCTTGTTAAGTGTTGTGACGTAGGGGAGCGATCAACAGTGGTGGCGAAGTGTCGGGAATGTAGTCATTATCTGTGCGCTACCAGTCTTGCAAAACACCAGTATTTTGAAGTCTGGCGTAACCACGATGTTTTTCTTTTAGAAGAACGGTAGAATAGGCCAGTCAAATTAGAAGATGCTTCCTTAACCCAACACTAATTTCAACATAATCAATTCCAACAGAAGAATGTGTAATTTAGAGAATACCTTTAAAAACCACATATCAAAAGTTACTAAATCAAAGGAGTGGAACATCTATTTTTTAAGGGGGTAAGGTTTATACGGGGCAATATGAAAAGTATCAAACGCGGTCCGAAAAGTATGCCAACGTGTTCGTCCATCAGTTCCGTATTAACAAAGGTATAATTTGCCATATCTGCAAGGTTGTATGTTCAATGTTATGAGTCGCAATAGTTCAGGTCACCTGGGGGTAAATTGTTCAGATATATCCGTTGTTATAAATGGTGTCACATTGTTCGTCTAATGGGCAGAACCCGAAAATATACTGTTGCCCCATCTATAATAATTCGTTGCCATAATTGGAACGTACAATGTGACTGGGGGCTACATTGTCTATGGGAGGTCACTACGTCATAGCTCTGTATCTTATATAGACAGTTCAAACAACGAATCTATTACCTTTACTTATCTGTAGGACCACTTTAACAGTTTACAACCAGTCCGAACAAAATCTGACCATTCTATAATTTTCACCCCAGGATGACTTGAACTGTTATGAGCCTGTTGTACTAAACTATAAAGCGTAGATAGGGCAAACTATACTTTTTTTAAACCTTCGGAGTAGCCCAATAATTGTACAAATCATTTAACTCAATTCGAACAATTCTAAATTTTTTACCCCTGTACAAACGTTGCCCACTTGTTTCTCCATGTTCCACTAGGTTGATTTTTGGTAGACTTTTATATATTATTTTTGGACTATTTTCAGAGTATTATTAAACACTAAAATTGTTTCGGGTGCAATTTGTGTGGGGTCAAATCAAACAAATATTGGGCGAGAAGTAGATACAATATGTTGATAACAGTACCCTCTCTATTAAGATACAAGAAGTTATAATTGCTTTCAAAAATCATTCAAAACCAAACTAGGATTCAATTGTTTAGTCGATTTCATTAAAAATGTGTAAATTGTTCGCAGTATAGGTTGCAGCGTACAGAGATACATTTAAAGGCACTATAAGTGATTGGCTAAAATCAGAAAATTGAAAAAAAAAAAAAAAATCTCAAAAGTAATTGCACATACTAGCTATCCCAGCAACCCTGCAGTGTATGACTAAAAAAAAGGCCTAATAAGGAAAAAATCGGCTATTTTAGTTATTACTCTCCGTATTGGACATTAATATATATATTTTTTTTTTAGTTGGATCATACACTTCCAAAATCCAGTAAACAAAGCTTTATCTAAGGGTCATTGAGTAGGTATTCATCAAAAATATACCAATATGGATGTCAATGGACGCCCTAAAACTACCAAAACCAAAAGAACAATACTAGACAATTAGTGATCGGGTTTTTCGCCGCTGCGTAATGTCATTTCAGCAAATTGGATACCCATCTCGGATGGCATTTACATGTACGATTGCTCTGATTACCTGATGATATGTACACTAATCTTGATTGACTTACACAAACATTGCAGTACTAGGTTGGCACATTATCAATTTTATAGCCATGTTACATGTATCGGAAGCATCTGGATGCTACAATGAAGGAATATAATCACATTTTTGAAAATATTGTATTGTTTTAATTTCTTGATTGGTTAAAAACACCAGGGTAGATGCCAAAATTACCACTGCAATCAAAAGTAGATAACGATCAGACACTTATTGTATTGGCGGCCATATTGAATTAATTGATTTCGTGGGCCAAAATCACTATGTTAATTGAAGGCACAAGAATGTTTATCGAGAAAGACCTGAACAAGTACAACTTTGGGTGAATATAAATATACATGTAGAAAAATAAACTTTTTTTTTTAACGTAGAATACCGCGTGTGAAAGCAGATTAGTCCGGCGGGAGCCATTAGTCCGGGGCTACATAGACGATAACGAAATAAAGTGTGAAAACTAATGTTGCGTAAAGGTCAACTGAATCGATTTGCCCCTAGTGTTCACCATTGGCCCGGAGTGAGTACGCGGACACTGGTACTTCAACACCGGAATCCCAGCTGCCAGTATTCTTCCGTTAAAATACGGGTGCATCGTAAAAAGCAAATTTACTGTATTAAGAGATTTTTTATAATGCTCAATCGCAACAACAATCGCTATAGCGTATTAAAGTCATCATTAATATAAAAAAAATGTTTTGCCCTAGATATATGGTACTGAGGTCTGCGAACTATTACTTACAAAGCAGGACCCCAAGTACGATACGCAGGATCGATGATTGGGCAATCTTTGATGTACTTATGACGAAGAACATCATAGCCGGATCTCTTACGGTATTGGATGTCGGTCAGTACATTGTTCTATAAATGAAGAAATTACTCATAAGCAGTAGGGCCTAATGGATGGGAGGGTATATAGTATTGTAGGAAAATTCGGACAGGGTTTTCATTTCTTAACAGGGACACGAGGACCATTTCAGAATGAAGGGCGCCCAATTTTTTCGAAACGCGTTTTGCATATTGGAATGCTTAATATGTATTAGATCACAACTGAAATGAATAAGTTGAAAACGCTGTCGTTTGATGCATTAAGATCGATAAGATGCTGATTTTGCATTTCTGTCGTGCACGACAGAAAATCACAATCATGTTTTTTTTGGGGGGGGAGGGGGGGGGGCGATTACCAAATAGCAGGCAGGATTCATTTGTTCTCGTTTGTAGCTTGTTTTGTTTAATAAAACCTTCGAAACCGTTCTCGGTAGGTGTTCTACAACAGATCACGTGCAAATGAAAGAAATTCAAATCCTAAAAAATCTCCTTATGTCCCTTAAAAAAGCACCTATACATATCATAATTATACTAGTCTTAGTCTTTGATCTGAAGTTCAAATCGTATCAATTTTCACACATGTTTGCCGTGGTAACTCTTTTTGGTCCCGTTTGTACCTGGCTCCATTTTTTTTAACCAACTATTAACTTAAAACCACTTTTGACTTACATCAAGAAATTGAAGGACGAAGGTCCGCTATTAAAACGTTCCGGATGAAACCAGTTAACGGATTTTTTCTTTTTAAAATAAACACTACTGGCTAAATAACCAAAACAGAAACACACTATGCAAATATCAGAAGAACTGGTTTCCAAATGTAATCTTAATATCTGGTGCCATTTAAATGCCTTTACGAGTTTTTTTTCTTTCAGCTCTTTTATTTGCAAATTGGTATTTTCCCAACTGTGTAGGCTTTTAAAGATCTGCTATGGTTGAAGGCGCTACTATGTTTAATATTTGACTGACGTAATTGTGCTTTTATTAATTTATTAAAATAAGAACTATTTGTAAATTAAACTTTAATAAAAAATTTTTTTTAAATACGTTAATTAT
The DNA here is from genome assembly GCA_023653785.1 of Ophioderma brevispina. Lineage (NCBI taxonomy): Eukaryota > Metazoa > Echinodermata > Ophiuroidea > Amphilepidida > Ophiodermatidae > Ophioderma > Ophioderma brevispina. The sequence goes on along the minus strand of JAMKCH010037965.1, from coordinate 7,192 downwards.
CACACTCATTGGAAAATACTACATGTTTAAAGTATAGAGAACCTCTTTGCTTCACACAAATGTCTTAAATTGTGCATTTTGTGATTCCAGCACCTCTGTGTCATTTCATTCATTAAATAAATCCTTGAGAAACCGTATTCACAAATTTTAGTTGATTTCCGATCTTGCGGTTTTATTGTGTTATGATCATTACTTGTTTCCCACGGTCCCCATAGGCCACTGTGCTGTAATTTCTGTTTATACGGACAGAAAATAAAAAAATTGCAAATTTCCCTTAGAGATACTACCGAATTTTCACGTTACGATTAGGTACACATGATCCACAATTTATCGATTCAGATGATATACTCCAACTTTTTTAAGAACAAGATACAAGAACAATCAATAAGCCGAGGGTGCCCAGGTGTCAGTCCGTAGAGAATTGGCATATCTTTGAGATGGGGAGACGGATCGAACGAACCATGGAATAGAAATGTAGCTACATATAAAGTACAAAAGGTAGTGTTAGCATTTCTTTCAATTACATTCATTGTCTTTATGATTTTTTTACAAATTGGGAAGGATTGTGATGCTTGCACTGCATGAATCATTATAATTTGTAACTGGCAATTGTCCGCTTGACAATCTTCAACAGACTAGTGCGCAATCGAGCAGAGTTCACCATGGTAAACCATAGCTCCCAACGTTACGGTGATATCCAACAGCATGATGAACAAATCCAGGACTATCGAACTAAAAATGTAAGGTTATTAATCTTATGTATGATAGAACACCGCTTTTTTACCATCAATATCCAGGGGCGTAAGCCCGGGGTTCTTGGATTTTGGTCGGGTACCCATGCTCTTCCAGAAAAAGCGGACTAGCATGCCATTACGGTCGGGACTAAACCGCTTGTTTATCAAATTCACAATAATCTCTTCTAGTCCCGCAAGGGGTATCAAATTCAGTTAAGTGGTGACTGTCAGTGATAAAAATATAAAATGACCTAAAATTTGTCATCACATTGCCCTTGAGTGTGGTCATTTTTCTTACAGTAGCACAAGTGTTTTTTTTCCTTGTGAATTTTGTTCTTTTAAGATCTTTTTAACTGCAAATTGGCCCCTAAAGGGTATATTGCAAACGGAAACTGGTCTGCTGGCGTGTTAGGGGTGTTCAATCATTCACCCCGAAAATTGTCAGTTAGTGGTTTTTCAGAAACCCTGGAACGAGCATGGGTACACAACAAAACCCCCTAAGAACCCTCCCCGGGGTGTAAGTTTGATCATGTTGGACGTGTGATCAGGGAACTGCCATTCTGCAATTTTGCAATGTATTTGTTTTTTTCAACAAAACCGATCTCTCGAATAAGGCGGACCACATGTTATTTAGCCTTTTATGCGCGCTACGAACTGACCAAACCACACGTTAAAACCGTTTTGTTTAGTAGGATTCAACCCCTCGTGTCACCAGAGGAAAGTTTTTGACAGATTCGATTAGTTGGGATAGGGGCCAGAAAAAGAAAACATGAGCCTCGATTCACCTGTTTCATCATGAACTAATTGAGATACAATCTAGGCTTTTCATGTTGCCATCATTTTCAAGGCTTTTGTGTTCTTCGTATCCAAACACGGGCGCTCATAATTCAGTAACATTCAACTCACGTGTTACATTGAATCCATGAAGCAAAATACGATTAGACAGAATGTTTTAGAGCTATGTTTTTGTACCTACAAATGCGCTTACGCTGACTTGAAATATTTCATTAAGCATAGAATTATTTCCTCTCTTCTCTGCTATCGGACTACATGTTTCAATAGATTTAAGCATGGAATGAATCCTCCAGATTTTACTTTCCACCACACACATTCCACCTCAGCTCACTCAATGCCCATCCTCGGAAAAGTACTAGAGGTGACACATGGGGTGAATCTACTATAATAATCTAATCTCAGCTGTCCCAAAATTAATGTAAAATTTGTTTTCTACAGCAACACAGTGCTGCAGCACGTGGTCAAGGCGAAGTGGATCACTCTTGAGAGCTCTCCTAACCTGGAAGAGGTTGCTAACCGACAAAATCCTTCTTGCTAAGAGACACAGCGGTTGCACATTTTTTGTAATTTCTTATTCATTAATTTTAATTTTATTATATATTTTCCTGGCATTTGGACAATGCGTCAACTTTTTTTCCCCAACTTTTGAAGGAAACCGCGAGAAAAGGAAAACCCTATTTTTTTAACTTGACCATGAAGAACGGACTCCCCTTTGCTAGTTGTACAACTGTATATTATTGTATTATTAGAATGCTATCTTCCCTGTACATAAAGAATTTGCAGAAGGAATGTCATGCTGTTACTAATTTAAAATAAATCTAGTACTTATCAGAGTTTGGCCTGACATCATGGTTAATAGTTTTCTTGTCTTGGACTCTATAAACAGGTTGTCCTGTGAAAGTTGGGCAGCCATGGAACTGCATTTTATAACTGAGTGAGAGTAAAATAATTTACCAGTTTTAGAGATTTTTTAATATATCACTTTCACGTATAAGTAGAAGTAAAACTTCCATTTCTTGACATAACATGCGTATTTTAGGAGTCCAAGATCCTTGGCTCTAAGGAGACAGTCATGGTATCCTGATGAGAAGATGCGACCACCTGATGAGATGAGAATGAAAGAGTGTGTTAAGGCTGACTCATAGATTTTCCCGATGAGGGTGCACTTTCTCTCAATTTTCAACAATCGTGTTTGTTGCAATATACATAAAGCTTTTCCATATACTATAGCAGTTTTGTGAAATAACTAAACTCAATCGAAGTCCTTCATATGAAACTCTCAAACTTTTGATATAAAATTCCGGACCCGGAATTTCGTTATACACGGTATCCTATGGCACTGTTATCCTGGTGCATAAATGTTTACAGCATTGAACACAACCATCCGATGCATCTTAACTTTTGGAGTTTAAAGCACTTAGGTGACTATCTGAGTTCAGATAGTATTTTTAATTACTACATACATAAAACAATATGTTTTCAAAATCTCTGAGTCCAGCCTCTCTAATTTGTGTACACATCATTGTGACTATTCGACATAGTCCAATAGTCCCCTGACAGAAAAACAATGATAAATTTTGAGCCATTGTTTGTTGACCTAACTAAATAGTGAGGACTTGTCAACTTATCAAATGGAGACTACCCATTCAAAAATGGTTGTTCCTTTGCGACCAAAAACAACATGTGAGAAGGCAGTTTATTTATAGGGTATGACAATTGTATGTCTCTCCTTCCAAAGATTAATTATGAAATAAGTATTTGCTGATCATCATGTAATGCTTTCGGCCGGATTAAATTAGCCCTGCCTTTAAAATAATAAGGGCAAACCAAATATCTAACACTGTTTTTCGCCTTGTAGGCTTCACAAAAAATCAATTCATATCAATATCAGAATTCCATGCCTGTTTCCAACAAGTGATGGACCAGTCCGAGGTTGTAATGTAAAGCTCTTTATTAGAGGACATACAGAGGTATCACCAAACTTCGAAGACAAAGTGTCTGAGACACACTGGCTTTGAATTTAAAGGATTAGTAATTAGGGTGTTCATCTCCTTTTTTTGCTACCAGAGAGGCTGGCAAAGAATCACTATGAATCAACCCAGTTGATTTGTTTGAGGGGGCGCCCAGTACTAAAAGGGCAAATAAACTACTAAAAGTAAGTGTCGTGTCAAAATCCTGATGAGCTATGTGTGTCATTTTAGACACGGGCTTAAAATAGCCATAGGAATGTCCAAAGAAATCTCGAACAAAACCAGTCAAAGAAGAATGCCATGGTACTGATAAAATTACAGAAAATACAATATTTAAGTACAAAGTATTCGTACGTTTCTAATACTTCGCCATCCTGCGCAAGTCAAGGATTCTAGGCCATAATGGGATGAAACGAAACTGGTTGACTTGACGATATGATCAAGAACTCCGGGTCGACGTAAAAGCCGCCATTTGTGTCATTTGCAACATACTCAAAACTGTATGAGGAAAAAATGCAACAAAATCCTTTAGCTACTAGTGTAGAGAATGCAATTGATCGTCACAGAACACACAGCTGATCGCAACAGACTAAGTTAGTTACAAAAGTTACCCAAAGTTTTAAATCCGGTTTTGTCCCCGCTAACGGGGGTGGGCGGATACACCTCACACTCAGCACTACTGTTTGTGGTGAGGATTTTATTGGAGCAAAAGTAATTGACCGGATGCCCTTACTGACGTCAATCCACAGTTTTCGGCGGTGGGCCTAGCCTTTGGAAACAATGCGCCCACCATGCAAGGCAACCTGTGCTGGATGGCCCGCCATTACTCTCCACAGCTGACGCCCTTGTAGTAGATCTTCTTTTTTCATTCTACCGGGTAACCACACCCTCCACACATGGGGTGGCCGGTTTTTAAGCCCGCCGGCAACTCGGCCCTGGGACTAACAAAATAAGAATTATGGTGTCAAAGTGATTCCAAATTTAGTAGAATAAAATGTTTCGCTACATGGCCATTGACTTCAGTTTCCCTAACATTACACTCACCTCTCTACTCCGAGTGCCATTTTCTTTCAAATTTAAAGATAGGTTGATAGTGTTAGACGAATTATTTTAAATACCAAAGTGACAACCGTAACGGTTTCACTACACGTTAAACACCATACTTATAACCCTTGATTCCGTTACAATAGGAACTATATGAAGCAAAATTATATATTCGTGCTTTTTGCCTTAGTAAGCAGTTCGGAGAGTACGATAGCCATGAGTTGATGGTAGACACTTGAATTGAACGACAGTGCAACTTGGAGAACGACCGGAAAATATGCAGATTTATATGGTCTCACCACTTCAATATATCAGGAGGTAGAAATAAACACTAAATAGACAAATCATAATTACCTTAAGTTATATAAATGCATAATGATTATATAATGACTGCGAGTCTCATAGTAGCAAAGGGATTACCAAGCACACTAATGCCACTATACCTCTGCCAATAATTGTTCATATCAGAGTTATTTACCGTGCGACGAGCGTGACGTGCGTCAACACGGAAGTGAATGCCGATTGCTTGTTTGAGTAGGTTGGCCACCCCATGGTTCCTCGTCTCGGCCCTTTTATGCAGATATTGGGGCGCGCGCGTTGCCGAAAATAAACCCCTCTGGAAAAAAAAAACAATTTTGGCAGCGACTGTAAACTAAATAATGAAGTCACGTCAGCAATGTTGGAGGATCAACAAAAATCAGCCCAGAAAGAGTCTTAAGGTCAATTAATATTCCGATCAGAAGTATCAATGCCCCAAGACTCATATGTGGTGTATACAATTGACGACCTCTAATGACCCTAGGTGACCCTGACACCATTCACACAAACCCGATTACAGGACGCCATTATCGTCCGGGAACGCTCCTATTATTTAGTATATATTAAGCTAGTCAATGAAATTGGAACCCATACCAATACCAATGGCAAAAGGTGTCTTTGGAAGGCCTTTGTTGATCCTACTAATTGTCCGTCGGTAAACTGAACTTCTTCAACCACACAATACCTGTTGACATGCCAATCCAATTTATAGGGAACAGTGGGGTTTGGGAGCTGAGCAGTTCCCCGATTATGGTTGCCGCTCAAGCAGAATTGTAGATTATTGAAATTGTCTATAAGGGCATCGTGCACTGAGAGAATGATATGTAAGTTGCTTATACAAACAAGGGTTTGTTTGAAAACGAACAAAAATGAAAATATAAAAAACCTAAAAAATCAAAAAAACTAAAAAATCAATTACATTAAAATTACAATTAAAATAACGGCAATCGTCAAGACAAATTTTACTAGTAAGATTTTTTGGCATAAGACTATAACTAACTTTATTTAGCGTTTCGTCGTAAGCAGCCAGAGGAAATCGTCACAATCTATCACTTCCTCTAGGTGGCAGCCGGCCAAGCGCACATCGCGTCAGCAATAAGATGTAAATTTCCTCACACTCAATGATAATATGTCGCTATGTATAGATGAGTTGACATGTGGCGTCAACAGACGGGAACGAACAAAGCAATGCGGCAGTATGCGTGAGCACCTGCAGGGCTTGTGCTTTTAAAATTCGCGCTCAATCGGGCGTGATAAGGCTATGAATGCTGTAACTATATGGCATATTCTTCCCACCTCCCACATGGCATTAGACCAGGTGCTAAGACCAGGTGTTTGTAACCATTTATGTCACCTCATCTATAGGCACCCAAAAAAGTACTCACCACTAGTATATAGATGAAATAAACGAGTTTTTACCTGAACAACCAAGATGTTAGAAATCTTTAATTACAAGAAATAAAATTTCTTCAGGGTTCTAGAGGAAATGTAGTTTGTGTCTAAAAGACATTCCAAACTGAAGATGTATGAAAGTTTGGGAACGTGTTAATTGACTAAGTAAGCAGTGGAACAAATCACAGCAGCCGGCAACGTCCCGCGTGCATGGATTACACCAAAATCAGCTCATGCACTGCTTCCATTTGAAAAAACACGGCATGTATTCTAAGTTCCAAGAAAATGAAGACCGTGTAGAAAGTTTTTGGTCTAAAGTGGTCCGTTTATACCACTGAAACCGTTAAGCAGAAAACAGTGCTAACGGTCACCATATTTTGTTCTAAAACCTCTATTATTAAACCGGATATCAAATTTCCACAGGGACGTCGACTAAAAGTTTTTGAAGAAACTCTATTTGAACAATGAGAATCATAACAATAACTCAGCAGGACTTGTTGATGCTGAGTGGAACAAATCTGCTAAATGCTTAACAAGGTTACCTGACATTTCTGTAGATTTCTCTATCTCCTTACGATTCGCATTCGTGATGAAAGATTGTTTCGGTGTATGATGTGCCTATGATTGTTAGCGAGTGCCTATTTAGGTTTCAGATTTCAGTGCCAGATTCGGATTGCAGGTAGGAAAACACCATGAAACATAGATTGACATTAAATCCTATTGCCCTTAGATTTAAATTCAATTAAATTAAAATTAATACAGGTAATTTTAAATCCTAACATTTTATTAACCCCTATACATCTGAGGGATAACTTTAAATCCATACAAATGAGAATGGTAGTAATGAAACAGAATACGTATTTTAAATGAATTTGGAATTTTAAATGTTAACGCAGGATATTTTGCAAGTTACTTGTACAATCATTAATTGCATGAGTA
>JAMKCH010037964.1:0-12730 GCA_023653785.1 Ophioderma brevispina | reverse complement strand
CATAGCTACTTAACTGTTAGAACAAGAGGTATTGTATTGAATCGCATAAATATTGTCGTCAAGACAGCCTCTAGAAAAAGAAAGGAGCGTTATTGAGGGCCCTTGACACGTTGCTGTGTCTAGTTATTAAAAAAAGGGCTTTAAAAGGTGTATATTTAGTCGCAATTGCATGTGCTTAAGGTTATATAGAAGGCTTTCACGTAACGATTTTAAGTCACTTCAGTTGAAGGGCTGTTCTAAAAAAGTGAGTAGACGCCGTTATAATGAACGTTTTAGAATAACAAATGTTAGAAATTCGATAGGTTTTGTGAAATTCACAGAGAGAGAAAGAAAGAAAGCCGTCGCAAGGAATTGAAATTCCAGGTAGCTTTGGATTTTTTTGCAGGGTCAATGAACTTTTTTTTCGAGTAGGGATGTGCGACTCCTATTCAAATTTGGGACATTTATAGAACTGATTCCTGGGTACTGTAATATTGACAAATTTAAGAATTGAAAATATAAAATATTGCAATTTTGAGCTACTGGAGCTTTTCTGGCAAAGTTGTGGATTGAGGACTTTTTTTTTGGGGGGGGGGATTGTGCCTTCTACGGAAACCGGACATGCATGTTTTTTTTTTTCGGGGGGGACCGAAAAGTGCGATAGGGGTCTTAAGACCCCCACATACCGCAAAAATTTATATTTTCTTAAAATACTCGGTTCAACTCAAACCCAAACGCAAGTCTGATCTTAATAAATAAACCTTAGTGCTCTAAATTAAACGCAATTAAGGCAATTAAGTTAAACATCTGAAATACCTTAAAATTCGAACCAATAACATAATATCTAAAAATTTACCCTTGTCTAGACCTAGTGGTAGACAACGGTCTAAGTTAACACTTTTAAGGATTCAGTTTATTGCTTTCTTTCTTTTTTTTTAAATAGTAAAAATAACATTTAAAGATTTTATTTTATTGTTTTAGATTTTAAGGTGTTATAATAGCATGTCAGTCCACTACAGGACGAAACCGTAGCATGTTTCCTCCTTTAAAGGTGCAACGAGACAAATAACATGATGTGACGCGAATAAAAAAAGGAAAATTCTGATTTTTGCACTGCACTGGGCCTAAGCTTTGTATAAAAAAATATCCCCATAGAAAGGATTGAAAACTGAGAACGGTTGGTCTTTGGTACAAAAATTGTGAAATTCCTCATTTCCTATCGAACAAATAGGAATAAAGTATAATTATACAAATCACATTTTATTTCCATTTTAAGTTATTTTATAGCCAAATAAAAGGTAGAGAATCTATTGATTGTATAATCTATATGAAATCACTACTTCTTATTCAAAGAGAAAATTATGGTAGGAGGACTTGAAAAGCTCTCGATGCCACCTTTAGGGGGGGGATGACACAGGTTGGGAAGAACATTACTCGAGGATAACCAAGTCTACACCAGCAAGGGTGGGGAGGTAAGTCTTAGAAAAGCCTGAGGATTGTCAAGATCTTTTTCGCTACAACGAGTTTTAATGAGTGGAAAAGGACAATCAAAATGTAGTGGTAATTGTTGACGCTCTGAAATATTTTAGTGCGCTGCTTAAAAGCATTTTACAACTAAGGAGAATTCGCGCGTATTGGTGACTTCACCCACGGTGGTATAGACAAGTGACATGTCGATCGATTTCGTTATCGAGTATTTGTTCATGTACCTTGCTGCTGCTTTGATTACATGCGTATTGCGATTTCAAAAGTACGTAAACTGTTCTTATGCACAAAGGCGTAAATTTGTTGTTTCCGAATTGTTTTATAAATAGCAACTTACATTATAAATGTTAAATCATATTTCCGATTTGTGATTTTACGTGATTTTTTTTTCACATTAAATCATTTATTATTTATTTCCGATTTAAAGGAAATGTACCATTTTTTAAATGATGACAACACTGTATGTTCAAGAAGAATATATCATTTCTGTTGTAATGATGATTTAAAAACCAACCGTGGTTGTTTACAAATAATATTCAAACAAAAATTAGTTTGATCATCCAAATTTGTAATAAAGCAATTGGGTGTATCAGGAAAAACCACAAAACAAACCACCGCAATATTTATACTTCGCAACTAGAAATCTTCCGGAATTTACACTGACGTTATTATAAAATAGTCTTTAGTCTAAAAACAACGTGGTTTACAGACGTTTCATGTATTTAATTACTATATACATATCCGGTCGGGTTTTTGTAAGAAAGACCCCATTTGCTTTGTAATTGCTTTGTAAGTCAGTCGCCAGCCAGTTTGAAACAGCGGTTTTAAAGTTCAGCTACGCTATTAGTTGGTTAAGTTATATCTTCGGCAATAACACTTGTGAACCCAGCTACCTGGATTGTTAAAACCCCTACAAACCTTACAGCAGTAGATAGTTTGTCGTGCTATCAGCAGTAGATAGCTTACCGTGGTATCAGCAGTAGATGCGTACAATTGCTATCAGCAGAGATAGATAGCTACCGTGCTTCAGCAGTAGATAGCTTACCGTGCTATCAGCAGTTGATAGCTTACCGTGCTTCAGCAGTAGATAGTTACCCGTGCTATCAGCAGTAGATAGCTTACGTGCTATCAGCAGTAGTAGTTACCGTGCTCTCATCAGTAGATAGCTTACCTTGCTATCAGCAGTAGATAGCTTATATGTATCAGCAGTTAGATAGCTTAACGTGCTAGTAGCTGTAGATATTTTTACCGTGCTGTCAGCAGTAGATACCTTACCGTGTTATCAGCAGTAGATTAGCGTACAATGCTATCAACAGTAGATAGCCTTATCGTGCTATCACCAGTAGACAGCTTACCGTGCTATCAGCAGTAGATAGCTTACCGTGATATCAGCAGTAGAAGTAGATAGCTTACCGTGCTATCAGCAGAAAATAGCCGGACCGTGCTTCAGCAGTAGATAGCTTACCGTGCTATCAGCAGTAGATAGCTACCGTGCTTCAGCGGTAGTAAGCTTACCGTGCTATCAGCAGTAGGTAGATGCTTACACGTTGCTATCAGCGGTAGATAGCTTACCGTGCTATCAGCTGTAGATAGCTTACCGTGCTATCAGCATTAGATAGATTGTTTTATCAGCAGTAGATAGATTACCGTGCTATCAGCAGTAGATTTGCTTACCGTGCTATCAGCCGTAGATAGCTTACGTGCTATCAGCAGTACGATAGCCTTACCGTGCTATTCAGCAGTAGATGTTACCGTGCTACAGCGTAGATAGCTTACGTGGCTCTCAGACAGTAGTAGCTGGGATAGCTTTACCGTTATATCAGCAGTAAATAGCTTACCGTACTATAAGCAGTAGATAGCTTAACGTGCTATCAGCAGCAGATAGCTTACCGTGCTCCAGCGTAAATAGCTTACCGTGCTATAAGCTGTAGATAGCTTAACGTGCAATCAGCAGCAGATAGTTAACGTGCTATCAGCAGTAGACAGCTTACCGTGCTATCAGCAGAGAGTTTACCGTGCTATCAGCAATTGTAGATAGATTACCGTGCTATCAGCAGTAGATAGCTTGACCGTGCTATCAGCAGCAGATAGCTTACCGTTCATCGCAGCCAGATTAGCTACCGTGCTATCAGCAAGCAGATAGCTTACCGTTTATAAGCTTGGATAGATAGATTAACGTGCAATCAGCAGCAGATAGCTACGCCCCTGCTATAGAAGTAGCAGTAGATCGCTTACCGTGCTATCAGCAGTAGATAGTTTACCGTGCTATCAGCAGAGAGTTTACCGTGCTATCAGCAGTAGATAGCTTACAGTGCTATCACCAGTAGATTATCCTACCGTGCTATCAGCAGTAGATAGGTTACAATGCTATCAGCAGTAAATAGCTTACGTGCCTAGTAGTAGATTTGCTTACCGTGCTATCAGCAGTAGATATTTTACCGGGCTATCAAGCAGTAAATTGTTACCGTGCAATCAGCAGTAGTAGATAGCTTACCGTGCGATCAGCAAGCAGATAGTCTTACCGGTCTATCAGCAGTAAATAGCTTACCGTACTATAAGGTGTAGCTAGCTTAACGGGCAAATCAAGCAGCAGATAGCTTACCGTGCTACAGGCAGTAAATAGCTACCCGTTACTAGAAGCTGTAGATGTAGTGGAATATCAGCAGTCGATAGCTTACCGTGCTATCAACAGAGATAGTTACCGTGCTATCACCAGTAGATAGCTTACCGTGCTATTCAGCAGTAGATAGCTTACCGTGCTATCAGCAGTAGATAGCTTACCGTGCTATCAGCAGTATCAGCGTACCGTGCTACCCGCAGTAGATAGCTTACCGTGGTATCAGCCGTTAGATAGCTTACCGTGCTATCAGCAGTAGATAGCTGGGACACATGTGCAGTGGATAAGCGCTCGCCTCATAAGATAAGGTTGTGGCGTTCGAGCCCCGCGTCGCCAATGTGTTGGAACTTGGGCAAGCCACTTACCTCGCTTGCTCTCTCCACCCAGATATCAGCAGTAGATAGCTTACCGTGCTATCCGCAGTAGATAGTTACCTTGCATCAGCAGTGAGGAGCTTACGTGCTATCAGCAGTAGTAGTTACCGTGTATCAGCAGTAGATTAGATTACCGTGATATCAGCCAGTAGATAGTAGATAGCTTACCGTGCCATCAGTAGTAAATAGGATTCCAAAAAAAAATACGCTATTAGACCAATTTTAAACAACAAATAAAAATTACAAAACTAAATATTTTGTTTTTGTTATGCTTGTAGATAGCCTTAAAGTTTTGCACTCAGCAGCAATAGCTTACCATGCTATAAGCAGTAGATAGCGTACCGTGATATCAGCAGCGTAGAAGTACCGTGCTCTCAGCAGTAGATAGCTTACAGTGCTATCACCAGTAGATATCTTACCGTGCTATCAGCAGTAGATAGCGTACAATGCTCTCAGCAGTAGTAAATAGCTTACCGTGCCATCAGTAGTAGATAGCTTACCGTGCTATCAGCAGTTAGATATTCTTACAGTGCTATCAGCAGTAAATTGTTACCGTCAATCAGCAGTAGATAGCTTACCTGCTATCAGCAGTAGTAGATATCTTACCGGGCTATCAGCAGTTTAGTAAATTGCCTTGACCGTGCAACAGCCAGTAGGTAGCTTACAGGTGCTATGCTATCACCAGTAGAAGATTTACCGTGCAATCAGCAGTAGATAGCGTAAAATGCTTCAGCAGTAAAATGCTTACCGTGCCACCAGTAGTAGATAGCTTACCGTGCTATCAGCAGTTAGTTAGATATCTTACCGGCTATCAGCAGTAAAGTGCTACCGTGCAATCAGCTAGATAGCTTACCGTGGCTATCAGCAGTAGATAGTTACCGTGCTATCAACAGTAGACAGCTTACCGTGCTATCAGCAGTTAGATAGCTTACAGTGCTATCACCAGTAGATAGCTTACAGTGCTATCAGCAGTACGATAGAGTACAATGCTATCAGCAAGTAAATAGCTTATCCGTGCCACCAGTAGTAGATAGCTTCCGTGCTATCAGCAGAAGATCTTTACCGGGCATCAGCAGTAAATTGCTTACCGTGCAATCAGCAGTAGATAGCTTAACCGTGCTATCAGAAGTAGATAGCTTACCGCGCTATCAGCAGTAGCAGTAGGAATCTTACCAGGATATCAGCAGTTAAAATGCCCTTCCCGTGCAATCAGCAGTTGATAGCTTACAGTGCGATCACCAGTAGAGATAGCTTTATGTTTTGTTTAATGCTCTATTTTGGACTAAGCGACACATGCCGAATCCAGTGATCAGTTGTGCACATGTTGGTGGGCATCTGCCTTCGGGATTATTTTCAGCGGACACCGGAATGCAACCACCAAAGACGGATGAGACAGGTTTGATGGATGTTACGCTTATTTGATGTACAAACTGTTTATAGACTCATATGTTTATTTAATTTTATGTGTGTGTATGAATGAGCAAGGAGTGTGTGTGTGTGCGTGTGTTTTTTTTTAAAATGTTTCGTTTTTTTTGTGTGTGTGTTGTGATTGTGTGGTGTGTGTGTGTGTGTGTGTGTGTTGTGTGTGTGTGTTGGGAGGTGTGTACCGGGTAGTGGGGTGGGGGGGGGGGGGTGCGCGCGCGTGTATGTGTGTGGTATATGGTGGGTGCGAGAGCATTTGATTTGGGTGTTGGGCCTGTTGTATATGACTTTATTTCTTTCTTAATATATTTTTGTGTTTGTAATTATGTCTGAACGCACCGGCGGGTATGCGTGTGGCCACGGTTATAAAAGTGTATGTTCAAATAAATTTAAATAGCTTTAAAAAAAATCTTGTCAGCAGTAGATAGCGTACCAATGCTATCAGCAGTAATAGCTTACCGTCCTATCAGTAGTAGATAGCTACCGTGCTTCTTCTTTTATCGTGTCCAAACACTGTGGTTCTCAAATATGATCCAAGCCAGAGATGGATAAAACGTCTGGCTGCTTCACTGCATTCCGCACGGTCCTATTTGTGCACTGCCGCTCGCCCCAGAAGCCCCACTTCGACAAGGAAACCCCAGGAACGGAAAGCCCTCCTGGAGCCCAATCCACCGAGGAATCGCCACTCAGCCACGAGGAGCCAAACCCCAGGGGAACGCTGTCCACCAGGTTCAATACGTAGAGGTCACTTGTTGATGGCAAGGACCTCTCCCAACAAGGCGACATCTCACTGACTCCCAGAGACTGCATCAAGAGTTGGACTTTGCACAAGAAACCCCCTCTGGATTGTAGGCGGCCGGCAGCAGGCATCCGTCAGACGACGGTGCTGCAAATGAGATACTTGGCAGCTACGCTATTGCATGCTCGCTACACTACGACGGGTCTGGTGGAGCTTACCGTGTATCAGCAGTAGATAGCTTACCGCGCTATCAGCAGTAGATATATTACCGGGCTATCAGCAGTAGTTAGATAGTTACCACGGATATCAGCAGTAGATAGCGCTTACAATGCTATCAGCAAGAACGATAGCTTACCGTGCTGCCAGCAGTAGACAGCTTAGACCGGGCATCAGCAGTAGATAGCGTACAATGTTATCAGCAATAGAGATCTTCCCGTGCTATCAGCAGTTGTTTTTTTGATATCTTCCGTGCTATCAGCAGGAGATAGCTTACCGTGCTATCAGCAAAAGATAGCTTACAGTGCTCTCAGCAGTAGATAGCTTGCGCCATGCTATCAGCAGTAGATAGCTTACCGTACTATTAGCAGTAGAGAGCTTACCCGTGCTAGCAGCAGCAGAATAGCTTACCGTGCTATTAGCAGTAGGTAGCTTACCGTGATATCAGCAGTAGATAGACCTACCACTGCTTCAGCGTAGATAACTGCCGTGGCGATCAGCAGTCGATAGCTTACCGTGCTATCAGAAGTAGATAACTTACAGTGCTATCAGCAGTATAACTCACCTTGCTATCAGCTGTAGATGCTTATCGTGCTATCAGAAGTTAGCGAACTAAACTTGCTATCAGCAGTAGATTAGCAGTAGATATAGATAGAGTACCGTTGCGATCAGCCAGTAGATAGCGTACCGTGATATCAGCAGTAGATAGCTTACGTGTGCATCAAGCAGTAGATAGCTTACCGTCCTATCAGCAGTAGATACCTTACCGTGCTATCAGCAGTAGATAGCTTATGTGCTATCGCAGGTACTAACTACCTGCTCTCAGCAGTAGAGCCTTTACGTGCAATAACAGTTAGATAGCTTACAGTGCATCAGACAGTAGATAGCTTACGTGCTATCAGCAGGAGATAGCTTACCTACCGTCTAGCATCAGTAGATGCTTACCGTGCTAGATAGTTCAACGTGCTCTCGCAGGCCAGGTTGACCTTCTTCAAAAAGAATGCTAAGCTATAGTTTTAACATTCTTTAAACTCTACCCATTGTTTATTTAATTCATTTTCACTAGCAGAACATGAGAACATGAATTTTACCCCCGAAAGCGCTGTTTTCAACCACAACACTCTAAATCGACATGTTTATGCCAACGTGTTCTAAATGTTTCAGAATCTTCTTTTATGAGAGCTTTTAGTAACAAAGCAGGGCTCATGAGGAATCTCAAGTAGGCAAGGAATCATACATAATTCACTAAACATAGTGATCACGCTTACATCTGCATACAAGTACCAGATTCTCTAAAATATAAACTTAAAAAACCATGAGGTGTAATGTGTGATGGCAACATTTGGGGTTAGAAATCTATGGGAGGGTTGACAGTGTCACAAAACATCGAAACCCCTAGCAAACAAAGTAATAGTAGTCATAGTAAGGGTTTGTTACTTCATTTGGTGGGGTTTATTTTGGGGTTTATCCCCTCGATCACCAGAAAACAACAACACCACAAAAACAACCCAAAAAGACGGCACCAACGGACATACATTAATAAACAAACCCAAAGACCGCGCGACGAACGAAAAGCTCTTTAGTGCAGGATAAAAAATATGACTTGAGTATTATGTGGACTTTATAGTTGATATGTAAGGAATACCATTAAAGGTCCCTTTTATGGCAAAAATACCATATATCAAAATGTTTCTTTTCAGATTGTTACCTAAAAAGTTCATCCGCTTGCATTTTCTCATACATAAAATTTAGCTTGCCCCATTAAAATAGTCACCATATTCATTCTTCCATTTGAAGGGTTAATGAATAAAACTATTTTAGAATACACCAACAATTTTTCAAGTTACGTACTTTTACAATAAAAAATTTAGGGACAAATCGTTTATGGAACCACAGTACACATGCTATTATTTCCATGACTGAAAACGGATACCATTCCTTATTACGGGTTGCTTAATATACATTTTCATTTTTTCTTGTAGCAAAACCACTGCAACCGTACAATTTATTTTTCAAAATCTATTTCCAAAATTACGCAATTTTGCCATAAAACATAATAGAGATTTGAGAGTAAATTGACATTTTTACTTAATGTTAATTTTAGAAGGATCTCAGTTTTGCCAAAAAACCCAATACCTTAAAGTTAGAATGGTAAAACGTACCCGAGTTAGGACGTGCTATCTCAAAAAACGAAGCATTTTCTGGGATGTAGAATCTTAAATGAAAACAGGCGCCCCTTTATTTCCCAGAATTATTACTTTATAAAAGTCAAATTTTGTAGTTAATATTAGTTTCGCCCTAGAGGGACGCGCCGCTCAGATTTTTTAACGGCGCGTAAAGGCGTAAAGGATGTTTTGGTTTTCGAAATTATGCGCAAAAATGTTGACCCATTTTTGTCGTCCAATATTAATTTAAAAAACATAGTAACTCAAAAGCGCGGCGGCTACACATTCACTTTGTTTGGCACGCTCCACGTATCAAATCATGGCGAGTTTATCCCTCATGTCGAGGGTTTACGCGTGTGTATCGAGTTTCCTTCGCCATATGTCGAGGTGCAGCGTTATATGTAGAAGGTTGTTTACAGCGTAGATGTCCAGTTTGCACTTATACTTGTATTCAGAGTTTGCTCTCTATATGGTGAGTTGACATAAATCATGTCCAGTTTTCCTCATGTCCAGAAAAAAAAAATCATGCGAGTTCAAAAATTCATGTCGGTTGCCTCATGTTGAGGAAAAAAAATCATGTCCAGTTTGCACAGGTTGAAAAAAATCATGTCAGTTTTTTAAAACTCGGGCTATGATTTATTCTTGACCTGATTTATTCTGGACATGATTTATGATAAACTCGGCACAGATAGTTCAACATGGATAGGCAGCGCTGGAAACTCGACATATAGCGGGGTAAACTCGATATTACCGTGGTACCAAAATAAAAACACGCAACACTTGGTGGCAGGCGCCATAAGTTTTGAACAAAAGCACTAAATACTTGTTCTTTGTTGTAAGGTAAGAGGGGACCGTTCGCTAATATTCCTAAAAGTTCATTAATAGCGATAGAGTAAATAGTTTTTAAGATACGACCCCACAATCAAGTAACCCGCAGAACCCATTTAAAAAAGAGGAGCTGGTTAACCATAAGATGGAAATGAAGAGAAAAGATGGCAAATACAATATTGATGCAATCAAACATTTACTTGCCCAAATTCTCTTGCCGCACAACTTAGAATGAGTCAAATGACTGCATTACATAATTATTATTTACGAAATAATAAAACATTAATGTATTGGTGATAAAGTATATTTCATGTTTTCATAATGTAGTCATAGACAAAAGCCACATAGTAGAAAATGATCTGCTCCTGAGGATTCAAATTACCAAGTAGTTTCAAATCAAAACTCCACATTACATATAAATGATAAATGCGTTGGGTGGTTTGTAACTGCTTTTTACTGAAAATTAATGTTACTTCTCAACTTTATGAAAGTAAAACCTATGTTTTCAACCACAAACAATAACAACAGTATATTATTATGCTCAACTAAATTTGGGTTAAGATACCTCTTGTGTGCCGTCACAACATGGATTGATGAATGATTAGCTCTAATGCAGTCTTTAATTTGGACAATACGAAAGTTTGTTGTTCAACATTCCTAAGTCGATCTTTTAAGTGGTGTTAGTATAAAATGCAAGTTTGAGCTGTTATTACCAATGGAAACATTATATGTTATATTTACTTCAGCACTTGCTTTAAAAAAAAGGAGGAAATGTGGTGGTTGGACTTAGGATCATATGGTGGTTCGGCGACAAAACGTTACAGTGCACGTATTTGTACTAATAGCGCCTCAATTGTTAATGGGTCCTGCAGGTTACTTGATTTCTGGGGGTTCAATCTGACAAGATATTGACTATACCTCGCATGAACTTTTCCAGGGTATTAGACCATAGTCCCAACCTTTACAGTTACAATAAGAATAAGTAGTCACGGCTTTTGGTTAAAAAAATTATGGCGCCTGCCGCCATAGTGTTGTGTGTTGCGTTTCTTTGGGACACACGGTACAGCGCATGAATCGGAATGGCGAGGGAAATCGCCATGATTTGAACGTGGAGCGGCATACTTTTTAGGCTCTCACATCAAAACGGACTGAAAGATGTCGCTAAACTGTACAGATTGGATTTGGGAGAAATTGGTCCAATCAAGATTTAAAAACTCTATAAAAGTAATGGGGTCATACCCGTTTAACAAAAATATAAATACGATACAGACATAAATGGGATACAACTTTTATAAAGTTGTCAAATTGTGACTTTATATAAATACTGAACATTGAAAGCGTTCTTTCCATGAAGTCGTTGCCGGGGTACATGTAATTTCTATTCAAGGTACGTTAACTTTTTACGTAGTTGAGGTTTCTTGTAGTGCTCTAAAACTATGGTCCAAAAGATAAAGTTATTTACTAACAAAGACGCCTCAATACGAAAGACACGTGATCTTATGTTTACGAAACTGTAATGGAAGTGGCTTTTGATATGTTCACGCAACAACACTAGTGACGATATAAGAGGTCGGTTTTGAACAGTGTTTAATGTTTGCAACTTACTGGCGCTTGCAAGACACCGTATGTACAAAAGTTCAAAGTTTATGTTCTATTTAGTCCCGCGTTAAAGAATACCAAAAGTGAAAATACGCTTGTTGGCTTTGATATTATGTATGCCGGACGGCGTTACAAATACTGTAGACATTCTTTACGTTTGAGTGAAAGAAGCTTGATTTTAGTAACTGATAAGAAAGAAAGAAAGTAATGTAATTGTTCAAGATAATAAACGCATCGAATGATATAACAGAGTGGCATTTATAAATTAGTTAAAGCAAAAACGGACCGTCCGAGACCAGTTAAGAAGTGTAATTACGATAAGCGTTTAGCGTAACCTTTTGTCCTTTAGAGATCGCAGACACGTGCGAACACATAATTGTTTTTTATTTTTTTTTCGTGGCCCCTTGGGGGTCACCCAGTTCATAGTTAAATATTGTTCATTTTAATGCCCAAAGCGCCTTTTTAAAAAAAAAAATGTGAACTATACGGTTGGGCGGTCACCTCTGACAGTACAAATGTTAAAATAAAATGCGTGCACCGAACAATTGTTGCTTACGGGCTTGGCCGGCGACGGCGCGTGCCTCGCGTGGCCGCGCGGGACTCCACTTTGTAACACATCATTACGGTACTCCATCATTGATTTTTGGTGGCGTGATGACAGCACCGATAATGGTTTCGACTCGCCATGTGTTTCGCCTTTTTCTTTGCGAGTTTGTGAAACCGAAAATCCGTGTTTTTAGCAGTGATATTTGTATGGCGCTAACGTTGTTATCTCTGGATACGAGTTAGTCACATTAATTAATTTTCGCTGACCAAATCACCGACGTGTCTGACAAATGTTTACTAGAGCACTTGAACTAGACATCACTCTTTTAGAGAAGTATTGTTTTGTGTCTTCCAACTCAAGGAGTAAAAGTAGATTTGTTTTGTAACAATTTTTAAACGTCTAAAAATATAAAAAAACTTTTTTTTGTCAAAAGGTGTTTTTTTTCTTAATTCCACTACCCCAAAATCCGGCTACTTTTCCGTGCCTGCAATTCTTTTTTTGGCATTTACTGAAGAAAAATTACTGGTGATTTTACGAAAAACTACTGTAAAGTAAAAACCAAAACAACAATTATTTGCAGAACAACTAAATACTCTATTTTTACACTCGGGGTCCCTCACGTCACTGTTGACTGTATTGGAACCTATGGCTGAGTTATTTTTAAGACTATATAACGTCCCTCAAAATTACCGCCATACGGCCATAAGACATATCCTTCCCGTGTCAACTTGATACGCATTGTGCAGGGGTGTACTAAAA
>JAMKCH010037963.1:0-15180 GCA_023653785.1 Ophioderma brevispina | reverse complement strand
CAGAAACACATATCTCTAATGCTCCACAACACTTAACGGGAAACACGATACTGAATTGGACAAGGACAGACTTTTCAACATGTCTTGCTGAAGGTATGGGATACTCTTGCATATTTGAGGAAGCAGAGGTAGAGAGGGAAAAGTTGAAGAACAAACGTCAGGAGTAGAGATAGAACTGAGATGAAGAATACATTTAGGATAGAAAAAAAGGACTAGAGGAGTATTATTAAGAATTGTAACTAGCTCCATGGTTGAACCATCTCCTTCTTTCTCACTCTTCTCTGTGTAACTATACCGTTCTTATGCTAATCCGCTAGAAAAGTTATGTACACCTTTTCGAACCTAACACCTATAGAGTATCTATCCCTCCTCTCCTACCCAGTCTCGATATCTCAGTTGTTGGGCGCCGTGCTAGTAATAATGATGTTGCCAGTTCGAATCCGGCAGGCGCACATTTTTTTTTCAACACTTGTTGTGCCTGGCTATCTCCAGGGAAGGATTAATAATATCCACCTTGCCCTACCTGAGAACTAAGTAGTTAAAATGTAAAAAAAATATAAATTGTATATGTAATATACCGTTCTGAGCTATCCGGCTAGAAAGCGATGGACACCTCTCGAACCTACACCTATAGATAATGTCTATCGCTCCTCTGCCAATCCAGTCTGATAGCTCAAGTTGGTTTTTTAGAGCGTCGTTACTAGTAATACGGAGGTCTGCCTTTTGAAATCGCGGCCAGGCGGACATTTTTTTTAACACTTGTGTGCACTGCTATCTCCAGAGAAATATTAATAAATATTCATCTTGTCTCCCTGAAGACCTAAGTCGTTAAAATTCAACTTGGTTGGGTGTAACATTTTTGCTGCTATGGAGGTTTTGTTGGATCCTTCGACTCAAGCTTTTCGGATGGGAGACCATTCTTTCTTGCTGTTATGGGTCTATCGGTAGATTCTTAAGTGTTCCTGTTTTGATCCTTTCCTCGACACTTCTTCCTCACCTTTGCTGAGGACGGATCGCTTCAACATGGTGGAATACCTTGATATCCTTTAGCACATTCCTTGGAAAGGCCTGGTATGCATTCCGTCCTACAGCCTCTTGGTATAATTAACCAAGCAGTCTGTGCAAATTTGTCATAGTTATGGCGTTTTGGGAGTCACCTTCTTCCCGTTCTGTAGTTAAAGTGCCGCTAAAAGGCACTTTGTTTGGTCTTACTGACTGCAGCATTGACTTAGAGTTAGTGGAACAGGAGTCATAACAATTTTGCTCCACGTGTCTTGTAGCGATGTTTTGCCAAACAATAGCTATATAGATCAGGATGTTAACATCTCTTCCAAGGGGCACTATGAAATGATAGCGCAAGTTTAGGGTCATAAAGGTGATGTAGATGTTGACTGTCTGACCATTCTTCCACAGCTTGCTCATCTTTGTTGGTTTCATTGTAACCCCAATGGGTACTATGGCTGTTGAAATCGCCAATAAGAAATGAGGTTTAGTGGCAATTCCCGAAATTGAAGTGAGGGTGTTTGCAAATTAAAATGGAGGGTTGTAGAATGATATAACTATGGCAGAGCCGAGCTCAATGGTGAGGACCTTGATGTTGTCAGCAGATATTTGATGGTTGTTCTAAAACGGGGTCTGTTTTAAAGCAATATTAGGCACATTTTTGAAGAGCGCCCCCAATTTTCAAAATTGATATTTTTGCACAGCTATTTTGTAATGTCTAGAAAACTACAACTGCGAACCGAATGCTCAAAAATGTGTATTATCATAAAATGAGTGATTTTTGTTTAAATTAGAATTGGGATCCTAGATGTACTTAAAGGCAGAGCTGGAAATGCTACGTTTATGTCCGTCCAGGATGAATAGTGTCAACCCAAGAAAATGACCTCTAACTTGACAAGCCTGAACCAATAAAACAACTAATAGATGACGTAGATACTTACATGGCGCTTTCTTCCTGGGTATTCATATCGGGAAGGGCCGTTTCCCATTAAACAGTCGTTGAATTATATCGGGGATCCCCTATAATAATTATTCTAGTTACAAAATTCCTTCATTTGCGACACTAGACATTGTAGAGCTTAACCATTCACAGGTACTCCAGTTTACTTACCTTTACCATGCAAAAACCGTGTACAAAGCTAAGTTTTTAAAAAAAATTGGGGGCGCTCTTCAAAAATTGGCTAATATTGCTTTAAATACATAGAGCACTTCCAAACTGTGGATGTGGTCTCCCGATGGTAAGGAATTTTCACAGGAAGTATTTAGTAGAACCCTATGGCTCCAATGCTACACATTAAGGCTACCAAAGTACTTCTGCAGAGTCAACTCATGTTTTGGGTGTTGGCAATTTGGCCATCATTTTGAATTTGCGTAGAAGTGCGACGTAATAGGATTCGTTGGCCCCCTTCAATCAGTTTAAACAATCAACTAGGCTTAGAGAGCACGGGGAAATCAAGCTTTTCAATTGTGTAACATGTGTCCTGTGCTCCTGCTTGTGATTTTTTGGACCGATTGCTGAGGCAATAATCAAATTCTCCCACCACTGAATTTACATATTTACCAGGCTGTGTATACCCACAAGCCAACAATACCAAATCAAATAGGGGTATGTTTTTTTAATGAAAAACACACACATCAAGTAGCACGGAAGAATCATATAGGCCCGTAAGTGATACTTCTAAAATTGTGGCCATTCGGTTTGGCAGCCATCTTGCCAAATTAGAAATGGAAAGAAGCATTAAACAAAGACCTTAATTGGTTTCCTCTTAGGTTGATGTGAATTCCTTCCTTGAGGGAGTTCTATCAATGGTTAGAGAAAACTTCATTTTCTTGATAATCAAAGGATAAGCTTAATGACAATTAGCCGCCATTTTAGATTTTCGCCGCATTTTGGATTCAAGTCTTAATTGGTTGTATTCTTAAGGTGATGTGAATTCCATCTTTAATGCACATTGTTCATAACAACCTAGGGAATCATACCGATCAAGAACACATTCATTCCCTTGTAATCAAATGAATATGCTTCAAATTTGGCACCATTTTGATTTCTGTCTGCAGTTTTGGATCAAATTTGCTAATGTAAACAATGGAATTACCAATGGAGTGTCACTCAGGGTATTTCTGTTCTAAAATGGCACGAACACAATCATTGAGTTATTGGATCATATATTAAACATAGAAAGCACGTAAAAAACTGACATTTTAACAGTGGTTGGCCATTTTGAATTTGCGCCATCTTGGAAGGACATGTATTTGTCCCTAGACCCGATTTATTCAGCATATCACAAGCTACATCTGTGCCAAACTTGGTACTTTTCACCCAACCCAAAAAGCACAATGGTTTGATATCTTTGCCCATTTCTGCATGACTATTGGCGAAATCAACAAGAAAGTGCTTTTTCCAGCTGTAAGTTTTTTAGGTATAATGGGCCTTGGGCGGTACTCTACTACGCGTCCCCACCAGTGAGCTTCGCTGATTCAGATGGCTGTTATATTCTTCTCACTCAGCTTTTATTATCTATCTCTATGGTTTGTTTTCCTGGTCTCTTTCGATTGGCCTACACCATATCCAAACACTACCAAGTGATAATTAAACAACATCAGGAAGTTCAGATAAAACCCATGCGATACAGGGAAGAGATAGTTGGAAGGAATAGGCAACAAAATCAAATGTGATATCAACACACAATCTATGGCAGAGTTAATCTGAACCCAGAGGGTGTTTTGAGTCATCCCACAATGCACCATTTTTGGGAAATTTCACCTTAATAGGTCATGTGATCTCACAAAAATCCTATTCCTAACACTAAAACCCTGACTTTTACCCTCATATACGCCCAAAATGGCTAATACTTTTTTAGCAATGATCAGAAATATCTTGTGGTTTCTTAAACTTTTCCTTGAACACTTTTTTATATTAGCTTACATTTGTTTAGTACATAACAGTATAGGCACACATTGCATTTCATTCTTGGATTGATTCAACACACCCTTGCTTCTTAATCTTTCTTCCTCAAGAGGGTGAGGATTGCTTTAACATATCTGAAAGAGTTTGTATGGCTTTCATCATATATTATCTGTTACATCATGAGTTAGCGTACAGCTCCTTGTACATGTTTGTGCATCTTGATTCCACAGCTATATTACCGCCACACATTTCCTACCAGGCCATAGCCTGAATTTTATTTCCGGTCAGACAAGCTGCCAATCACTAAGATTCAAAAGAGTGGTGCATACTCTATAGAAATGTTTTAAGGGATGTCAACCAAGTGTTTTTTGTTTTCACCACGAATTTATTCGGATTTTTGCAACAGCACATTTTAAACCACCCACCTGTGTTCTACGCTATCGTTACCAACCAAGGTTATCCACTGCAGACATCCCTGAGCTTTTATTTTTTTGGCCGATTTAAAACAACTGTTTGACCATTTAAAGTCAACAAAAACCGCATGGTCTTAACGGCGGGAATTTAAGCACATTTTCCGCTGTCAGTCCGCAAAGGCACAGCTCCGCGTCGCGCGGGAGCTGAATTTTTTTGCTGCGTAATGAAGCGTGCGCGTGTTTTAATGTACTTTTGCGCGAACGCATCTTGGAAAAACAAAAAAAATGTAAACAAAGCGGTAATTTTGACCAGATGAAATTTCAATTTCTTCTGATTTCTGGAGTTAGAGACAAAAGATGTTTGATTCAATAGTGCATAAAGATGTATTTCCATCACTTGCACAACATACTCAATTTTGAAGTTCAAAGATAAAGTTATTTGAGAAAGAGACAGCTTGAAATGGCGTGAAAAGTCCTTTTTTTACTAAAACACGGAATTTCTCAATGTTCAATTTTCGCAAAATTTGGCAAATTTTCAGACAAGATAACTCCAAAAATACCGAAGTAAAAGGTAAGGTTTAACTTTCCTACGATAGCAGTCGGTCTTCTCTAGGGACGGTTTTCTCAATTTTTCATTTTTGATTTTTACCTAAAGATATTCTCCAATATATACTCAAAATTTGGAAAAGGTAAAAATCACACTTTTTTGACATTTTCCCTTATATTTCGAAAATTAAGCTCTATTTTAAGAAAATGAAAAAACCGTCCCTAGACAAATTTGTCTTGTTTCTAAAAAATAACATAAGAAATCATGAAAATTCAAATTTTTTTTGTTATGCTGTCTGAAAAATTTGGGGTAAAATCATGTTTTTTTAGTATTTTTCTCAAAATACGGAAAGTTTTCCATTAATCTGATGCCACCATCGGGTTCATCATCCAATTTTCTTTCTAGAAATGTATACTTTTACATACAATAATCAAATATTTGCAAATTACAAACCAAAATAGATACGCAGAAACTCAGGGTTGACACTGTCCTTAAGAGTAAAATATTCACTCTTGGAATGTAAAGAGACTACTTCACCCTAATTAGGGGCTTGTGCTCTTTAACAATAGCCCAAATTTTACCTTGAATTGTTCCTCAAGAAAAAAAAAATATAGCAAAATGTTGATATTTCTGTGGACACACATACACCCATCCAGACTGTCAGACATTTACCATTTCATACACCCGATTTGGTTACACAATCCTTCAAGAAACATTAAAATTTAGTGCAAATGGTTTTAGGTTCATAGCATGCTAAGATACACTCTGAACCCTTGTGACATTATTTATCAATTTGTGATATGATCCCTATTATATTTTGATAACACACCCTACCCAAGTTGTTCCTAAATATTTATGCACTGACACTTGAGCGCATTTCGAACCGTTTGTGCGGAAGCTAATCATCCGCAAGCATACTCAGTCCCAAAAAAAGCTACAAAGAAAAACGTCTTCGTTTTTTTTTTCTTACAAAACAAACAACCACCTGGAGGTGTTAGAAGGCAACCCTGATAGATGTAATTAACCCCTTACTAATGCGCGATTTACTGATCCAAACGTAGCCTGGTTTTCTTGGCAGCTAAACCCCAGCTACCGCATCAATACAACAATTTTAACACTTTAAATATCGACAAGTTTCTGTCAAATTCCTTAAGCATGGTAATGGATGTCAAAAATTAAGCACCCTATGTCGTGTGTTTTCATAAAACCTATTGTCCTCTAGGTAATCATGCTACTCCTTACATTATCATACTGGTGCTAAATAAGGACCTAATTATGTACACATTTTGGGGTAAATTTTAAGAAAATTGTCTTACCAACACACACACAGAGTCAAACCTTATAGCTAATCAGCATGAAAGCTCAAAGCCGGCGAATTCCAAAGCACATGACGAATCACGCACATGAAGCCTGCACACTGTACTTTTTGCATCAATTTATGTTCACATCATAACATTTTTGCTACCCTATTACTATATATCGACGTTTCCATTCCATTCCTCGTGTTCCGTAAGCTTTTCAGATTGTGAAGGGGTTAATTTCGGATTTTTTTTCTTCAATTGGCTGTGGGGGACCGTACGTGACAGTAAGTGGAATCAACTAGGCCCTGTAGCAGCGCAATACAACTGGTGTGCAGAGATTGCTGGATACGAGCTCTACTCAACATGCATCACAAGTTGGACAGCTAATGTAATCTCTTTACACTGACCACATCATTTTGCTGTCAGTGTTTGTCTCCTTGCACTTCCAGTTGTGCAGTGCTACAAAATCCAATAAACTCAAAAGTTTAATCTTGTATTTTGTCCATTTTATAACCTGTATTTATAGCCCTTAAATTTTTGTTTTTTTTTTTTTTTTTTCCTACTTGTAAAGTAGAGGTAAAATTCTTGAGCATGGATTAAAATTCTCAGTCAAACCATAATGATTGCTCACAACTAATCTCTTCAATGACCATTTTTCTCCGTCAGGTATTCTCATTTATATCAGGGTTTAAGCTCTGCGTTGGGCTTGTGTAACCTCTGGGATGTTCTGGCGGTCGAATTAGCTGCAATAACTAATACTTTTCAGATTTGCAGCTTGGTTCTAACCTGGGAATATTCCGTCAGATTTCATCACATACGTGTTTGTGACGTGCACGACATTTAACTTCAGGGGTTCACACCTCTAAATCAATGCAACTTCACAATCAAGGTATTTTATCAAATGAGCTGGCATTATACTTTGCTCAAGTTTAACCCCCTAGGCACTAACATCTATAATACAGTCTGTTTGATTGGCTCACAAGACACAACATGAGATAGCCCTCTAAATAACCAATCAAAATAGTGCTTCTTTATCTTGGTGTAAACAATACCAAAATTCTTACAATATCTCTGATTTGCTCATTTAGTGTGGGTCGGTATGTCAATGAAACAGTTCCCGTAGGATTTTGGTGCTAAAGTTGATTTTCTTGCTGTTTTTCATTCAATAGGGACCAGACAGTCAGAAAATGATGGGGTGCAAATTTTCGGACTGCTGCCCCCCTTCCTCAAGGGGGGAAATGTTACTACAGGGAAAAATTTAAAATCGAGTCAAATTGTGTTTTAATGTACATTAACATGTTCGTCTCCTTATAAGGATTAGAAAAAGTATATATTTGCCGAGGTTCCGACCTTTAGTTAAAGCGCTATAGCCCCATAATGGTTCAAGGGGGCATCAGTAGGAAAATTTGCACCCCACCATTTTCTGACAGTTTAGGTCCTATTGAAACCCAAACAGCAACAAAATCAATTTTAGCATGAAAATCCTACGGGAATCCACACCAACCCACATTAATTACACGATATTAGCTGCCACGTAACCAATCAAAATAGTGCTTAGATGCCGATAGATAGGCAGTTAGTGCCCAGGGGATTAAGCCACCCCAAATGATCTCATTGTTACCATATGACCGATATATACAAGGAATTCTACCTGCAGCAAGGTTTTTAAATAAGTGAAATAATTTATCAGATTTTTGTTGAGAATCACATAGTGAAATATTATGCATGTCAAAACTAATGTTCACTTTTTTTTTTTTTTTTTTTTTGGGGTTCACACCTCTAAATCAATGCAACTTCACAATCAAGGTATTTTATCAAATGAGCTGGCATTATACTTTGCTCAAGTTTAACCCCCTAGGCACTAACATCTATAATACAGTCTGTTTGATTGGGTCACAAGACACAACATGAGATAGCCCTCTAAATAACCAATGAAAATAGTGCTTCTTTATCTTGGTGTAAACAATACCAACATTCTTACAATATCTCTGATTTGCTCATTACACGATATTAGCTGCCACGTAACATATCAAAATAGTGCTTAGATGCCGATAGATAGGCAGTTAGTGCCCAGGGGATTAAGCCACCCCAAATGATCTCACTGTTACCCTATGACCGATATATACAAGGAATTCTACCTGCAGCAAGGTTTTTAAATCAGTGAAATAATTTATCAGATTTTTGTTGAGAATCACATAGTGAAATATTATGCATGTCAAAACTAATGTTCACTCACACATTAATATTTTTCCACCTATGTTGGAGAACTTTAGCAAGGAATAACAATTCCAGAGTGCAGATTTTTCCTTAAAATAGTGGATCATAGACAAGACAAAGTGTAAACAGTCTTTCCGTTTGGTTGAATGTTTTGGGAGGAGGCTGGGATTTTAAGTAGAGAACGTGAAAGGAGATCAAGAATCAAGAGAAATGTGGAAGGCTAAGGAAAGCTGAAAGGAAGAACAAAAAACAATCTCATGAGTTTGTTTGAGGCATGCTCTTGTTGACCGTCCAATTGGATGATTTTAGGGCATATTGGATACAAATGAATAAAAAATGGACACAAACATTATTAAGTGGTTATAAAAGGGACTCCAGAGTATGTTAGCCACAAAGTTCTTGAAGGTATTTTATCCCAATTAGAAACATATACACAACACGCATGCACACACACCACACTCACACACATACATACATACAAAACCACACACTGGGTTTTAGCCTGCAGTTCTCCTGCCTGAATATGTAGAGATTGAACTTCAGTTGGATTAGGCAGTCCTTTAACTGTCACCCGTGTTTTAGACACCCATCCAATGTGCATATGTCTTTGCAGGCCAGTATTGAAGAAACACAGCCACTTCTTTTATTAAAGGTCACATTACTTTAAAAATATACACTGTTTCTCATGCTGTGTGCCCAACATTTATATAATTATAAAATGGTCTTTGATCCATGGCATGTTTCAATCCTCCTAAACCGCTCTCTATGTTTCGATCCTGCCTATACCCTACAGTTTCATTCCTGTTCCTTTCACTCCTGCTTAAACCCAGTATGTTTCAATCCAGCCTAAACCCCTGCATGTTATATTTTTGTTCCTTTCAATCCTGTCTACACCCCTTCTGTTTAATCCTGCCTAAAACCTGCATTCGTTTCCATCTGCGTAAAGGCCGACTAAGAGATTTCCGGAGGAGGGACGCCCTCATTTTCCAAAAAAATTGGGTTGTTGCATGTAACTAATGCTTGTCAATATACTAATACTGTGTGAAATGCTAAGCTTAAATGATTCCTTCATATAGAATAGAACTTTGTTATAAAATTACGGATACGGATTTTTGTTATACACAGTATCCTATGGGACGTAATAATAAAATAAAATGTTTACTGAATCAAAACGAAAAATTGGATTCATATCAAATTTCGGAAATTGGCATTTTAGGTTACTATATCTTTAGGTCTAGTTGACTATTTTGCATTAGTACACAAAAAAAAAATTTCGAAATCTCTGAGTCAGACTTTAAACTCCTGATGTTTCTTTACTGTTTTTCAATCATGTCTAAACCCTGTATGTTTCAATTATGTCTAAATACCTGAATGTATCAATCCTGCTATACCATGCATGTTTATTCGTTATTTCAACTGCCTGTAACATGCTGTTTCATTCGGTTACCTTTCAATCCCTGCCTATACCCTGCAGGTTTATTTCCTGTCTTTCCATTGATGCCTCTAACACTGCAGGTTTCATTCCTGTTCCGTCCATCCTGCCTATACCCTGCTTGTTTCATTCCTGTTCCTTTCAACCTGGGGGCCTACACCCGCGTTTCATTCACATTCTGTCAATCCTGCCTATACCTGCATGTTTATCTTGATCCTGTCATCCTCCTAAACCCTGCTGTTTCATTCTTGTTTTCCCCCCACCTCAATCCGGACCTAACCCTGCATGTTCATTCTGTTCCTTTCAATTCCTGCCGATACAATGCATGTTTATTCCGTTCCTTTCAATCTGCCTATCTACCTGCATGTTTCATCTGTCATTTCAATCCTGCCTATATACCCTGCATGTTTCCTTCCTGTTCCTTTCAATCTGCCATACATGCATGTTTATTCCTATTCCTTTCAATCCTGCCTATACCCTGCTTGTTTCATTCCTGTTCCTTTCAATCTTTTTTCTCTTTTTTTCCTCAGCCTATACCTGTAGGTTTCATTCCTGTTCCTTTCCATCCTGAATAAACCCGCATGTTCATTCCCATTCCTTTCAATCGTGCCTATACCATGCATGTTTTATTCCTATTCCTTTCAATCCCGCCTATACCCTACATGTTTCATTCCTGTTCCTTTCATTCCTGCCTAGACTGACATGTTTCATTCGGTTCCTTTTCAATCTGCCTATACCCTGCATGTTTCATTCCTGTACTTCAATTCCCGACTATACCCTGCATGTGTCATTCCTGTTCTTTCAATTCCGCCTATAAATGAATGTTTCATTCTTGTTCATTTCAATCATCCTAACCCTGCATGTTCATTCTGTTCCTTTCAATCCTGTCTATACCCTGCATGTTTCATTCTTTTCCTTTCAATCCTGCCTGTACATGGTTCATTCCTGTTACTTAAATCCTGCATCATACCCTGCATGTTTCATTCACTGTTCCTTTAATCCTGCCTATACCCTGCTTGTTTCATTCCTGTTACTTTCAATCCTGCCTATACCTGAAGGTTTCATTCCTGTACTTTCAATCCTGCCTATACCCTGCTTGTTTCATTCCTGTTCCTTTCATTCCTGCCTATACCCCTGCATGTTTCAATTCCTGTCCTTCATCCTGCTTAGACCCCTGCATGTTTATTCTGTTCTTTTCAGTCCTGCTCTAGACCCTACTGTAAAAGCTATCTACCACAGATAGCAAAATAGAATGTAAAGTACAAGGATATTTTAATGTATGTTTGATTACGATCAATTGAGATGATTGATTGGATAAGTACTCATGTACTTTCGTATATGTGGGAGGGTGAAGGAATAAAGGACTTCATAAGTGTCATAAGTGAATAATCATTATGTGAATATCAAAAGTTCTACCTTTCTACCTCTCTGAAACAATACCATGATATGTATTCTTATATGAAGATATTGGATTGATGGGATTATTTACTTGAACAAGTACTTAGTAGTATTCCTATATGAATCTTTCCCTGGAGATGCGCTGGCCATCTCCTTTTTTTAAAAAAAAAAAAAAACCAAGTGCGCTTGGCCAGATTTGAACAGGCGACCTTCGTATTAATGGCACGACGCCCTAACCGAATGAGCTATCAAGCAGGTTGGTAGAAGAGCGATAGATATTCATCTAATAGTGTTAGGTTCGAAAGGTTGTCTTCGCTTTCCTAGCGGATAGCATCAGAAATGTATATTTAACATATACGATTATAATTGTTTTGATTTAACCTACTTGTTCTCCGGTAGGACAAGGATGTATATATTATTAATATGGCCATCTCTTTACCGGGAGGATGGCAGGTTAATAAATACAGGGGGGAGTCAAAAAAAACGGGACACGGATTGGGGAAGACGCGGTTTTTAGTTCCCCCCCCCCCATTGTGAAGTTTTAAATTAATAATATCAAAGGATCTGTACCGGATCTGCGAAAAGCTTATTTCAGTATCATTAATTTGCTGCAAGGATCATTCAAGCGGTTAAGTATGGACCGAGCTAGAGTCGTTTGAATCAAGATCTGCAGTGAATAAATGGGCCTTGATTTCTTTGGCACTGATTTCCTTCGCTGAACGGCCGTTCATTTCAATGTGAATCCGTGGAAAGAGCAAAAGGAATACTTTGTTCAAACGACTGTAGCCTCGGTCTATACTTAACCGATGTGAATGATATTGCAGTAAATTAAAGATAATTAAAACCAGCTTTCAGATGATACCAAATTGTAGATATATGTTCTTAAAAATTCCACAAGGGGACGGACATAGTCAGGGTCAAGTTGTTTTTTTTTTTGACTCACCCGGTATATACACATTGTCTACCCTGGCGAACTAAGTAGTTTAAATTTCAAAACAATTTTATCGTATATGTTAAAATATACCAGTCTGATGCTATCCGGCTAGGAAGCGTAAAAGGACACTTTCGAACCTAACACCTAGAGATGATATCTACGCTCTATACCAACCCTGCTTGATAGCTCGTCGTTTAGAGCGGGGGGGGGGTCGTGAGTAATACGAAGGCCGCCGGTTCGAAATCCGGCCAAGCGAATACATGGGTTTTTTTTTTCAACAATGTTAAAAAAAAAAAAACAATCTCCAGGGAAAGATTAAAATATATACAGCTTGTCTACATGGAGAACTAAGTAGTTTACATTTCAAAAAAATTATAATCCCCTTTAGTATATGTTAAATATACAGTCTGAGCTATCCGTAGGAAAGCGAGGACACCTTTCGAAAACCTAAACACCTATAGGATGATATCTATCGCGCTTCTACCAACCCTGCTTGATAGCTCACCTGTCGGTTAGAGCATCGTGCATGTTATACGAAAAGGTCGCGGTTCGAATCCGGCCAAGCGCAATGGGGGTTTTTTACAACATGTCGTGCAGTGGTCATCTCCAGGGAAAGATTAATTAAATATATACATCCTTGTCTACCGGAGAACTAAGTAGTTAAACTTCAAAAAACAAGTATAATCGTAGATGTTAAATAAAGTTCTTTTGATGCTATCTGCTAGGAAAAGCAAAGGACACCTTTCGAACTAACACCTATAGATGATATTCTATCCGATCTTTACCAACCCTGACTTGATTAGCTCAGTCGGTTTGTTAGAAGTCATGCATGTTAATCGAAGGTCGCCGGTTCGAATCCGGCAAGCGCACATGGGTTTTTTTTTTTTCAACACTGTGTGCGCTGGCCCATCTCCAGGGAAAGATGAATAAATATATACATCCTGTCTACCTGGAGCAACAAGTAGTTTAATTCAAGTACTTTAGTACTCCTGTACATTCTGTGTGCATGGATAATATGGATTAAATCTTTATGAAGTAAAAGCCCACCATGTTAAAAATATCATAACAAAAATGTCATTAACTGCAACTGGCGACTCAAAACAGCTTTCAAAAGATGGTTTTCTACAGTGATTTGCATGTGCGAGTCCCAGGTTGCCAGTTAAAATAACATTCTTTTTATGGTCATTTTAACAGTGCACATTCTACTGCTCTGGACCATATTATGCTTTTACCATTTATATTTTTTTAAAAATATTAATGGCTTTTTTTATTTTTACATCCAAATCCCAACCACAGCAAACACTCAACATATTGTTATTCATGCTTTGGAAGAGACTGGGTGCTTCTTGGAAAATTCCCGACCTTGAACCCTCTCCTAACCACCCCCCCCCCCAAAAATGAGTAGAAAAATGTACAACCTACTTATGTGTATAACACCTGCATTAACTGACCAAGCCATTTTCTGTTTGTTGTAATTTGCATTTCAATATGCGGCTTATCGGAAATGAGTTCAGTGAGTGAACTCTACAGCCGGATTTCACCTGGGGGGGAAAAAAAACTTTTGCGGCAAAGATCCGCTCTCAAATTATGGGACAATAGTACCCTAACAATGGCAATAATGGTAAACAGCTCATTGACAAGCAACACCAACAGCTCTCTACTTACAACGCTGAGGAAATTATACACAGAGTTGGGGGTAATATTCCCCATCAGATCATATAGGCAGGAATTTGTGGTCAAATATTGAACATAACAACTGTGTCTGTTTCTGCAAAATAGAAGAGGGGAAAACACAGGTCAAAGACTTCACATTGTTTCACCCCATCTTAAAGATTTTATTGTATGTTTCTTCATTTTATGAGAAAATAAGTTTTAAAATATATTTTTATACTTTTTACTTTTATTTAAAGCTTTACAATACTCAGTTGGTAACAAAGAACCCTTTGTGCATTTTTAACAACCATAAATGCCAGGGGGGGGGAGGACTATCAACTTAACCAACGGTGATTCAAGATCGGCATCACACAATCCAACGTAACCTGAGTCTAGTCTTTATGCTAAGACTTAATGGTACATGGTAGAGCAGGGGGTGGATGCGCTCTTACACCCATGGACAAAGACCTTGACTAAAGGCTATACCTGGGTCCACAAATATTTACATCCCATAAATGACTGTTATGGAAATACACTGTTTTGCAAGCGAGGTGAATCCACTAACCTCGACGGATTTTGACGTCAATAATTTTTTGCCTGAAATTTTCATGATTTACTCTTTTGAATGAAGGTTTCAGAGGTGATTTTGTAATGTCACTGGGACCAAGGCTGCCACAGAAAGCACATAAGAATTCCGTAAATTACCAGTTTGCAAATCTCAGATGCCCAAATCGAGCCGATCGTGGTTCCCCCCCCCCCTGAAAAATGCTTAAAATTTAACACAATACACTACTAAATTCCAGACATTTTTTTATGAGAAGTAACATAAAATCTCCTTTTCCAGACAAGTACCACAAAATTTTATCTGAAAAGTTCATTTTTTATATTTTATTTAGTTTTTCATAAAAAAACAATTTGTAAGATTTTATTTTTAATTTGCACTTTATTCTGTTTGGATAACAAAGATATTAACATTTACATAAATGTTAACATTTCAGTGAATTAGGTTTTTGGATCTGTAACTTCTACATATTTTCTGCCAGTTTTTATACTTCACCATGTTCACTTGAATTTCTTCTTCATCACCAGGGCCCAAAAGTGACCGATATTTTTTCATGTGTCCTTAAATTTATGATTACCGTACTCCCCGATACATGAAGCCATGAAAATTTTAGAGTACTTAATTCCACGTTTCCTGGACAGGATTATTTAATTCCCATTAATTATTCTTAACGCTCAGCAACTAAACATAACTCTGATTTACGTCTAATATTTCAAATAAATGAGATTCTACAAGACTTTTTTCCGAGAGTTCTCAACACAATTTGCCCGCATGTTACTGCTGGTAGATGGGACATACTTCAGAGAACTTATT
>JAMKCH010037962.1:0-40987 GCA_023653785.1 Ophioderma brevispina | reverse complement strand
TGATGTTTTGTTTTCATCTAGGAGCAAATATTTTTAGGAATAAATACAAAACGAAAATGTCTACCAGAGATATTGAATTTTGCACTTAATATTAGTCAGCATACTTACATCTACGGTTCAAATGATCAAAAATCTCCGCTGTTATTTAGGTTAATCGAGAGACAAAGGCAGGCTTATAAAATTCCCATGAGAACCATATATCCTCAGCTTTGTTTAAAACATGGTCTTAGTATCAAAATTTATATCACTACAATGTCAATTAGAGTTCCGACCATCTTTAACATAGGCTACCTAGAACTTATCTTGTACATATTGAAAAGTCAGTAAGAAATCCAAAACTTCCCATTAAAAAAAATCAAACTTTATTTAAACCAGCAATTTACACCAAACATCTTAAACACAACTATTACTGTACACCGAAAACATAAGGGACAAACACAACCATGGACAGTTATTGGCATTTTTACCAGCCAAAATTGCCACATGCGAACAAAAATCCATCACGACATCAGTCCAATACAGGCCAAATAAAAGTATACTGACCCATTATACCCTTACGAAACCAATAATATAAAGCATATGACACGGATGCGCCAAAACTGATATATTGGCTTGTTATTGAAGCCCGGACGTACAAGGTTAGAAAAACGAGTAAATAGCCAGTTCCCACATCACTATAAGCTGCATTGTAAGTTATAGCTATATCATGTAGAATCTGAAAGTTGATCACCACTGGTTTGCATAACCTCGATTAATCTTCACAGCTGAATGTTTTTATTGAATTTAATTTTAAATTCCATGGCTTGAAATGCTGAAGGGTTGTTTTTGCCGTTCGCTCGACACGCATTCATGTATATGTGTGGTGTGTATGTGTTTTGTGTTTATGTGTGGTTTTATGTGTGTATGGGTTATGTATGGTGTATTATGTATGTATGTATGTATGTATTATGTTGTAAATGTAGGTATGTGTGTTGTATGTATGTATGTCTGTGTGTCTCTGTGTGTGTCTGAGTCTTCTGTCCTGTCTGTCTGTCCCTGTCCTGTCTGTCTGTTCCTCCCAGTTGGGGGGGATCTGCCCCGTCTTCTCCGTCTTGCTTGTTTTTGGTGTTTTTTTCTCTCCCCCGCTCCGGCGTACCCGCCCTCCGCCCCGGGGGCCCCCTCCCGCCGTTTTCCCGCTTTTTCATTCGCCATTTCTTCCGCTCGCTACGCTCGCCGGGTAGACCCTATTTTTTCTCAGTTTTTGTCAAAATCTTAAGGGGGGGGGGCAGGTCAACCTCTCTTCCCACTTTCTTTTTCTCTTCGTCCTCTTCTTTCCCTTTCTTAATCTTTCCTCTTTTTTCTTTCTCTGTTTTCCCTTTCGTCTTCTCTTTCCCCTCTTTTTCTTCCTTTTTTCCCTTTCTTCCCGATTTTGGGTTCCGGGGGGAGGCAGCTTGCCCCCGGCCCCCACTGGTTACGCCACGGCAAACGATTCCTTTTTAATGTTTTCTTTCATTCATTACATAAATTATGTAAAAGAATTGAAGACAGAGGGTTTTAATGATATTGGTACACGTGTTTTTGGATCTGTAGTTTTCTTTCTCCACTTTGAAGCTCACATCCTTCCTATTTAGAAAAAGCCATTGAAACTGAAGGGATTTTTGGAAAATTAACGTAAATAATAAAATGTACGTTACAAGAATTTGCACATATTACTGTATTTTATGTTAAATCATTTACTTGTATCCTATTTTAAGTAGAAATTACCCTCTCTGACAGAGAAATGAAAAGACAGGAACCGATGAAAGGAAATGCCGTATCTGTTGGCCATCAGATAAGAATGACCATTTATTGCACAACCCCCGAATCCCCCCTAAGAAGTTCCAGCCAGATTAATACAAGGCATACTCAAACACAGGCGAAACATGCGTAACCTGGCCTGGCCTAAGTCCCAAGCGAAACAAGTACCTGGGAGAATTTGGATATATGCAATTGGTAGTTACGAGCTCATAAAGGGCAAAAATACCCCGGGCCAAAAACCCTAGCGTAGAAGTACTGGGGAGAGAATCGCTAGACAATGTAAACTGAATGAGAAAACGAGCGTACACCGAAATCTCATTCCGCTACAGCGAATTGACGGTAGCAAATTTCATTTCAAGGTCGGAAACAAACCTAAAATTCCCGTAGGTAAACCTCCCCCCTAGAGTAAAATCTCCCGGATGAAAGACCCTGAGACATTTAACACCCAGAATCACATATGAACATAGCATTATTATGCAAATATGGCTGAAACCCTAGAAATGGCTAACAATTGTAATATGTAAGTGCATACAACGTGCTCCGAGGCGAACCTACATGTACCTGGGAGAAATCTTCAGCAGGCGGATGATACCTGGAAGTTACACTGAAGAGTAAAATTGTAATGTGATTGTTTAAATTTAGTAATACATGTGCAATATTAGGCATCAAGAAATAAAGCAAACCGCCTAAGACTGCGAGCTTAGAATAAAGAAAAGATGTTAATATTCGGAGTTCCCAAAAAAACAAAAAGGCGTAAGAAATTCATGAAATAAGGAGTTCCATACCAACACGCCGATATCCGTCAAATGGATATGATATGAAAAACTCATACAAAAGAAAAATTTTAAAAGGATCATTACCTGTACATATAAATAGGTCAGTTATCCATCATTTTGCACGAACATAAAACCATCAAAAATACAATTTGAAAAACCCAAATTATTAAGAAGAATTTAAAACCATGTCCAACCTTCGCATGCTCCTCGCTGAAATTCAAGCTACTAAAAAATTTTAAACCTGCATGGACATTAAACAAAAAGTTCACTGCAGCCAGCTAGTACAAAAATAAGTACCCATGGGGAGATGTTGCTGGGAGCAAAAATTGATGCGTCCTTATCTGTCCGTGACCAACAGTGTAATGACGAAACGGGAAAACCCGATGAAACAAACTGACCAGGCAACGGCAATTCCTATTGATCCGAGCAAACCGGAAAAAAAACAAGACCACGAAACGGTACCCCGACCTGACCCAATTGACCCAAGCAAGGGACAGATCATTTCTCCTCAGGGGTAAGAGAGGTGTCTTCCGATGCCGTCCGAAAACTCACTTACCCTCTGACATATAAATGAAAAGACGGAACAAAAGGAAATGCCGTATCTGTTGCCCTCAGGATAAGATGACATTTAATTTTTTCACAACCCACGAATACTATAAGTTCCAGCCACTATATTAATACAAGTATAACGCAAACACACATGCGAAACTGCATACCTGGCCTAAGTCCCAACGTAAAAATTCCTGGGGATGAATTTGGGGATATTTCAATGGCTAATTTTTACGATTCTCATAAAGGGGCAAAAATCCCCACAGCCAAAAACCCTAGCTTAACATCCTTGGACGAGAATGCTAGCCCATGTGAACTGAATGGAGAACCGACGGCACCAACCCGAACAAAAATCTCATTCCGCTACACGCGATTGACGTTAGCAATTTCAAAGAGTAGGAACAAAACATAAAATTCCCCGGGTAGACCTACCCCCCTAGAGTAAAATCTCCGAGAAAGCCCCTGAGACATTTACCACACAGAAATCACAATATGAACATAGCATTTTAAGCAAATATGCTGAAAACCCTAGAAAGGGCTAAAAAATTGAAGATAGTAGTGCATACAACTTGCTCCGAGGCGAACTACATTTACCTGGGAGAATCTTCAGCAGGCGGATGATACCTGAAGTTACACTGAAGAGTAAAATTGTATTAATTGTTTAAAATTTAGTTAATACATGTCAAATATTTAAAGGCATACAAGAAAATAAAGCAAAAAACCGCCACAGAAGCGGTTGCGCATTGTGAATGCACAAACGACTAACCTAACACAACCCCCCGCCACCCCGCCCCCCCAGACCCCACCCACTTAAATTGGAACCACACTAAGAACTGACCTGGAGGTGATAAACCCATCTAATGCCAAATCTTCATCATCCTTGAGGATATTCAAAAGCACGTGGCTGCTTTGAAATGAAGCAAGGCATTTGACAATTTTGCCTGAAGAGATCTAGACCCCAATCTGAGGGATGAGTGCAATCATGCCAAAATGCCTTTCCCTCATTACATCAAACGCTTGCCAGAGTTAAAATGCTGGCGTGAACAATTACATTTTGTCACCATCAATCAGTTCCTAAGACTTATGGCCACTTATTCAAGTTACGCATGCAGCGTCTACCCCCGCCCCATTGTTAATCTTCAAGCATAACCTAACCGATCATAAATCTGACCAAATCAGAACAGTATTTGGTAAGAGGTGCACGAATCCCCCTCCAATTTTCAACTATTCAACTATTCTGTTACGTCTCTCCCCCTATGGGCTCTAAAAATATCGTTTGTACCAACGTGCAAAATTACTGTGTTGGAAAGGTTGCCTAGCTAACAACTGCTGAAAGTCTATTGCCAGACCAGCATAAACATTTGGCACCACCAACCCCACTCCAAAACACTGTGCCACCACCATTTAACTGAATTATTTCTAACCAGCTCTGGCCACGATGCTTATCGCCTATAACCAGTTCGCCTAGAGTCTTACGAACCTAGTATGAAAAGTAAAAATGTGAAAAGCCCACAATAAAAAATGACAATTGTAATGCCAAAAATTTAATGCCACCACCAAGAACTGAAATGAGATGGAAAAAACAGGCGAATAAATACCTGACAGGTAGGTTGGAATCCTTAAATTTAAAGCACCATTTTCATCAGGCTTTTTTTTTAAAATTTGGATGGAAAATAATTGAAAAAATGAACCTGTGGACAATACTGCCTGGAGCGATAACCCTAGATGCAACGAGGCGAAATACCTGCGAAGTAAAATCATGATGTTATACACAAATTCAGACTGTCACTCATAGAGTGAGGTCTAATGTAAACCTTAAAAGCATTGGGACTTCCACCTACCCATATTCTGAATCTTATCATCAGATAGCCCCTTATGACTGCAAGGTACTAGCTGCCCCTATTTGAAACTGTGAGAGGAAAAAGAAGATGGATAGTGCCAAAATCCTTACGCCCCGTTTCAAAATCAATTGACTGAGATGTAGTCAAAGGATTCCTGCCAAAATGAATGAACAGGGGCCGGGACATGAAGGCCCTAGCTTTTAATAGGCAAACATGGCACGCACATGACACCAGAGACATTCGTAAATGCCCAATGTGGATTTCGTAGAAACCCCTCTCTGATTCTGTTTTGGAAAAGCGCACCCTTACTGACAAGATACTCTGATAAAATATACTCATCCAAGAAATACCCGAGAACGATCCGCGTTTAAATTTGTACGTGAATTCCCCTACCCCAAAAAGAACCAAAAATGTCATGAGAAATGCAGCTTTAAATAAACATGCCTCTACGATGAATTACATAACAAAGGCAAGACCACACCAATTTTTCCAAAATGTAGGGACTAATGGGTAGCCGGCCGTCTTTTTTTCTGATTTTATAACGCCTACACCCTCTCTCAGTTTCTGAATAAGGAAGCTATTAGTGGGGTCATACCAGCCATTGATTTTGTGGCACAAAGGCCAAGTAGATATATGGAGATTAATAGTACGGTGCACAATTTTTGCAAGGATAAAAATGAAATAAAAAGAGTAGTGGCTCATTAGGGATTGTCCAGACGTGAATTACTGGTTGCTAAACCTAAAGTCAATGAATTTCACCACACAGCGCCTATAAGCTGTCCAAGTACCAGAGCTAAAGATGCCGTTACAAGGCGGTTGAGTTTCACAACTTAAAGTGTCCAAACAAAGCTGGTGACTGGAGTTGCACACACACCGCATCTGTCTTCTGGAGCTAATGCTTGAAACGGTGTAAGGTGTATCTGGAAACTTGATAAGCATCGCGCAAATGTTCTGACATTTACCCGCGATTGTTTTTGCACAAAGGAACTATTATTCTTCAAACCTGCAAAACAAAGAATCTCACCACTGTCATAATTTTTGGTGCATCTTGAGAGACTGCTTATTGATATTTTACCCCCAGACATTACAGACCTAAGTATAATCTTTTTCCAGTCAAGCAGTTCCCCCCATAAAAAACAACCGCAACTAAAATGGAAAAATTCCATCCATTCAATTGATTTTCTGAATTCATGACTAGGTAGAGGCCATTTACACCTGAACCCATTTTCCTGAAGTATGCCCAAAGCCACCCCTTTACTTGCATCTGTAAACAACTGAAGATCGTTCTCATCATGCCATGCTTTGCTCAGGAATTAAGTAACCCTTGAAATGTTCTAAGAATAAAAACCCACATCCCACATCATGCTTTCGCCAGAAGATAAATTTAATTTGCACCAAGGTTTCTTCACCCCACAAGTGACATCGATCAACTTCGAAGGAAGTCGCGCCCAGGTGACACGGCCTTACAAACAAAGGATAAAGACCCAATTAAGGATTGAAGATCACGGGGCAACGAAATTTGAGAAGCCTTCAAGGCATCCATAGCTTTGTTTTTGATTTCAACATTTTGTTCTGTTGAATGCAATAGTTTGACTTACCGATAATTGCCAAACCAAATATGTAGTTTAGTAGTAGGCCCCACTGGACTTTTCTTTCTGAAGCCAGAGGAACCCCTAAAGTTTTGCACAAGTCTTCAAAATCCTAACGAGGCGGCGCATGACGTCTGCTTGACTCGTCCCCCACCCAACGCATGAAGTTCATCTGTCTAGGGGGACGTTAATCATAAGCTGAGCTCTTTTTACAGCACCCATTCAAGAAAGTCGAAAATTGTTTCAAAAATGGCGGGAGAACAAGAGCCCCTCATAGGGAGAGCTTTTGTCCAACAAAAAACTTCTCCCCAACTTTCAATCCCTAACAACTTGGAAATCCTTTTGGTGACAGCAGTAATCTGAATGCAGATTGAATGTCTCCTTGGCCATGAGGTCGGGCCTTTCCCTACGCACACTACCACCCGAGTAGCTACAACATCAAAAGCTAGCATATTTGACTACACAATATCGGGGTTTACCATCATTAATGGATTGGCCTTCTGGGAAAGATGTTGTATGTAACCTGAATTTGCCTGGTTCAAATTTTTGGTACCAATCCATTGGTGATATAATAATTTGACATGGTAACTGTGAAAATGACGCAGCGATGCGTTTCAATACTGACCTCTTCCATTATCTTAGTGCATGCAATAATCTTGGTCTGCAGTAACAGATTTCAAATTAGGAGCACCCTAAATTACGAACCCATGAAACAACCCAGCTAAACTCAAAAACAAACCCATCCTGGGTAAAATACTAGCATATTTTTTAAATCTGGATTTAAGATCAGTAGTGGGAGTAAAGCATCTAAGTTAATGTGGTGAAGTGATATTTTGCCAACACAAACAAATTGATGCATCGGATAAGGCAACACATCTTGCCTTCGCCACAGCTTAAAATTTACCCTTTTTTCAGTACCGGCCCCCATGGCCGAACTCATTTTAGCCACAAGGAGCTTGTGATGTACATGAACCACTTTCTGTACAACAAGGTGCTTGTTGAAATCAAAGCACACCTTTTCTGTTGACTTGGTTCCTTATTGGCCCTAAGAGCTGTTAAATCTTGTTTGAATTTGGACGAAAACCAGAATATGCCTTTTTTTGGTGCCATACCCACTGTCTGTACCTCGCCTATCACTTGAGGAACTGCAACATAACAGGGGACCAAAGTCTTCCCCCCACTACTAGCCCAAAATTATGAGATGC
Source organism: Ophioderma brevispina (assembly GCA_023653785.1). Classification (NCBI taxonomy): domain Eukaryota; kingdom Metazoa; phylum Echinodermata; class Ophiuroidea; order Amphilepidida; family Ophiodermatidae; genus Ophioderma; species Ophioderma brevispina. The sequence goes on along the minus strand of JAMKCH010037962.1, from coordinate 33,251 downwards.
ATTGCTGCAGTAACCTAACTGTTGATCATAAGATCGTCCAATCCCCAGCCCGAAAAGCGTGAAGCAGCTGTCTTAATCGTATAAGCGTACTTCAACAACTCTTGTGCGCGACCAGGATGTGCCTCCAAAACTATGGACATGTAAACCAAAAACGGATTTCTTCAAGATGAAAAATGGAATTGATGGTTTGCTTTGGTTTAATTTGGCTTTTCCACACAATTTGCCCAGTCTGCGATACCATACAGACCAGACCAATCACTATCACTTTGAGTCAATGAATCATTTTTCTCCAACAAACAAGTAAAATCAACAAACGGCAAACAAACTCCCCTTTTTTTCCCCCCATTATAATTTTTGATCTGATACCTTGTGGTACTGACAAGCCCAAGGTGAACAAACTGAAACCAGAGGAGGAAAAGCCCAAAAGCTGTTGAGGTGTTGGATGTACCATAACCGACAGCAATTGATGAAACCTGCACACAATGAATTGCTATTTTCACCGTTGTAACCGGGAAAACAGATGTATTAGAAACCTTATGGAACACTTATGATTTGGGCAAATCATTGCATCCTACCTCGACATCGCTGTCTAGTTATTGGCAATGCAACAGTATTAATTGGCATTGCTATGTATTGATATGGCATACTACAAGTATTACTGCATTGCCTACGTATTTATGGCATTGCATTAGGTATTGATTGGGCAATTCTGCTAGTGAAGGCATTGTACAGTATTCCTTGGTAATGCATCATTAGTGACCGTGATGATTAACAGATGCTTCAAAACACCTAATTTGCATTAATTGAAACTATTACTTACTGCAACTGCATTTGACACTAAAGTCTTTGGATTAATTGTTAGCACTAGTAGTACTATGACAACCCTATTCACACTTGTGTTTTTAATGCATCTGTTTTGAGTTTACCTTGGAGTAGACTGTCAGCCATATTGATTGATTTGGTGCTGCTGAGACTTGAGTGGAGCGAGGGCCTGTTGCACTTGAACTTGAAAAACGCTGCACAGTAGATCTTTGCTGATGTAGTTTTGTTTGCTGCCTGAAGAAATATCGCCGCTGCACAACTTGTTGTCATTTGAGAATTTTGCTGAGGTCACCCCACTCGCTGTTTTGAAGTTTGCAATGATGGCGATGCCGCCGCTGAGAAACCCGTTGGCGTGGTAGTCCGATGCCGAATTCTGTGTAGATGGTCCAGGCACCGATACTGTCAATAACTGCTGGTTTTTATTGTTTGGCACTCCCGATGTCGACGGCTGAGGTGAATTGTTTGTTGTCCTTGTTGTTTGATAGTTCCCGCTATTTCACCTTCTGAGTCATTTAAATAATCTCCTACCGCCCGTGCCCTGCGATCTTGTTGGCCTATCCGAAGGCGACAATTCGACGATTAACCGGAGTCGAAACGGTAGCAAATTTATCGGTTTTTCGGGATGGCCGCTATTATGGATTTTCCCCTACGCCCATATTTGTGCCAAGCACAGGATATTTCCGCGCATGAAACAGGCTTAGTTCGTCCGTCGGCTAGATAATAAACAATAACGTCTCAACGTTCGATGAAATAAATAAGAGAAAATGAATGCGTCTATCTGTTTTCTTCCGTGACCCCAGTGTCAGGCGAAACGGGAAAACCGATGAACCAAACTGACCAGGCACGCAAATTCCTATTGGCTACAGCAAACCGGAAAAAACAAGGCCATCGCAACGACCCGACCTGACCCAATTGACCCAAGCAAGGGACAGATCATTCTTTCTCCTCAGGGGTAAGAGCGTTGTCTTCCGATGCCGTCCGAAAACTCAAATTTATACATACTAAACACTTTGTTACACCTTGTCTACATCTAAATGGTGTAAAAATATAACCCCCACCAAATGGCCAGTTCACACTCTTGTGACAATAAATTAGTCAACCCTTAACGAACTAAAAACGTGTCCAAGATGACCCCTTTTTTTAATGTTGCAAAAGCGTTATACGAGGGTTCACATGACGGGTCCTCAATAATAGAGATGCAACAATTTTGGATACTAATATTAGTTTTAAAAATTGACAAATTCTTTGATGGGCTCCCCACTGACATATATTTCCATAATGAAAAATATTATTTTTATTTCTCTATCTAAATAATATCACTTTATGTAGCGCACAGAGTCACACATTTCCTCATCAGTGTCCCTAAAAAATAAAGGCACGATTGTAAGTGCACACAAAATGTAAAGTATTTCATCATAATATCCCCATCTGAAAGGATTCAGCTTTAATTCTAGTACCAACTTTTTAAATTTTCGTATTGGAGTAAATGCAAAATTCGAACCTGTATTTTATGTTGCATGTTTTGAACAGAAGCTAATCAAATTACATTTGGTTTTGCACTTATAATACCTTTCCGATGCTGTGAAATATCTCGTGCACCCTTATAACATATGTTTTTATATTGGATTATATACCTAAATTACAACCTTCCTTTTGATGTGCCTTAGATCTAAGTCCCATACTTATGGGGGCAAGGGGAGGGGGGGGGGGGGGGGGGTCCCAACAAGCGTTATACTAATTTTCCGTTAACACACCTAAATCCATCTCGTTACAAGATTCGCCAGTTTCTTCCAGAGTGTAGAAAACCCTGTTTTTTTTTCACTTTGAAGAAACAGGTTTCTTTGTTGTAAATCTCTTTTTATTCAAATGGCTTACAATTCTTGGTTTTATATATATAATGATTGAATATACTGAATTTAATTAATAGCCATTCGGGAGCCCCCACCCCACCCCTGCTATTGCATAATTAAACGCGCATTGAACCACTTAGCCCACACTAATAACAAATACATAAGACTTGTATATATGATGCTTTTTTTTACACCATGATATAAATATTCCGGATGTTGCAATAAATTCTTTGTAAGGCTTTAAACGTCCAATTTAAAAAGTAAATTTTTATAGTCCTCCCTGAAAATAAACCGGGTTCTTCCCATTAAGCAATACTAAGTTAGACCTGTGTATTATACTCAACATGTAAAACAACAAAAAAACATGATTAAAAAAAAAACATTTTTAATATTTGTATTTTAAAATTAACAATATTTCGCCATACAGATTTTTAATGTTTTGCAACCCCAATTTTAATCGTGATAATAATCTAAATGTGCGCGGGCATTTAGAAAGATTTGGAAATCAGGTTACCATTATCATCTATATACTTTTATTGCAAGACAACAAAATGTGAACACATACTATATACCTGCAAGGATACACTTCTACAATTAATTTAAAAAAACAGATTTTGACCAATCAATGTTGTCTGTAGGTTGATATTGCGCAAACATACGATTGGTGTAATTTATTGTTCATATACTTGCTTATTTTCCCCAGTTTGTTTTCTGGAAGAAACTGGAAAAACACCTTTTTTTCAGTTTCTTACATCGTTCCGGGAAGCACGTTTCTCCGGAAGTTGCATAACCTGTTCCTTATGAGGTGCCCCTACACCTAAATCTCATTCATTTGTGAGGGTCTGTTATTAACATATGACATGACTAAGAAGATTTGTCGTATACATAAAATGAAATAGTACAAGTATAATTAATTCAATCAATTAGTGTTTATGTTAAGTTCTTTGTATGTTATGCTACCTTTAGAGTACATTAAATATTTTGTCTAATGTAATATTTTTAAAGGAACAACCAAAAACAGATCTGTCCCGCACGAAGGGAGTTTCACAAAATCCAAATTCAGCGATGAGGTAGACATCCCAAATTATGACTATTTTGAATTTCGAATTGATTTGTCGCATAGCAACATTTCTGGGTCCATTTCCTGCGTTTTTTTTTTTTACAATACAACGAATTCTCCTTCCTGCATGAAATGGAGGTACTATATAATCTGATAATCTAAATTGAGCTCAAATCACAGATATAATTTGATAACTCATTTTGATAACTTTCTTATTTGCAAATTGTAATTTTATTATGTTTATTGACCCCTCTTTTTATAATAATAACATTTGTCAACATAGCTAAATATGTTTAGTTTTAAACATGTTGAACTAAATGAAAGTAAGAATGTGAAAAATTGCCATTGCTAAACATGGTCTTTACAATACACGAATCAAGATGTGATAGCTTTCCGAAATAATGTGAAAAACAACTTATATCTTCAGATGATGTCTTTGTTTCTAATTTTGCTAGAAAGTCACCAATCCGTATTTTATCATCGAAATTTCAGAAGTATGTTTTCCTTCATTTATGCACATTATAAAAGAAACCGGCAAACATTTCTTATAGGTTACATATTTGCCGGTATCTTGTATAGGTTGTTTTCCCAGTTAATTCGCACTTGTGTACTTTGATTTTAATAAAACACACAAATGAATTCGTCCGGTAAAATCTGAATCGCTGAAGGCAGAACCCATGTCATGTATTTCCTGATATTCACATTTGTGTCATCGCATTTCAAGCTTTGCGAGTCATTAATTTTCGTTTCGTCGTTCCATTGCTCGTCTAATTCGCCTGTCAATATCAATAATACCGCGTATTAGAAGCAATTCTACGTTTTTTCACATTGATAATGCCTTATCTTTTCCTTCCATTTAAGTTTGCGTATAGACCTATTAATACTAACATTAAATATGAATTCTGTAGGGGATTGTTCTGAAATGGTTTTTCCCAATGTACTTCAAAACATACACATTTCTCTGCTCGTGTCTTTTGGCCTTAAAATTACTAATTTTGCCATTTGGTGTGTTATAAGAAAAAAAAAACATTGTAAATTCGATTATAAAAATATGCATTTTTTTCTTGTTTGTTTGCACTTATTTTTCCTATCTTGACTATTTTGGCTTTACAATTAAAGCCAATATCAACGATTTTTAAGAATGGTAACACTCTTTGCAAGACCGGTTTTTGATGTTTAGTGGTCGTTTTTTTCACAAGAAGCAGAATCATTTTTTGTTATGACTTAACACTATAAAATATCAAATTAAGAAACAAAATAGCATTTGGAATTTTAAAAAAAATGACTGATGTGGGGTTAAATCAATGGCGGGCTTAACATATAAATATACCTTATCCCTTATATCTACCCACAGTTACTAGTATCATGCATGGTGCCAACGCACACTGCAAAAAATGTATTTGGTTTTTCAGTCCCCCCGTACTGTTTAATACTCGTATCTGCGAGAAGACAATTACTGTAAATGGACGGCAAAAGCTCAGAATTCTGAGATTAAGACTAGAAGAGTCAAATTGGCTGTTTTTAACCAGGATTTTTGGCATATCGCCAAATCATTTGTTGTATTTGGAAGTTCGTTTTTTTGCAATTACGGGGCATTTTCCGGCAGCAAATTTTCAGGTAAAATGCCCGTGAATTCACTGGCTTTGCCTAAAATCACAACATTTTACCGTAGTTTCTCACAATGACGGATCCGTAAAATTACGGTTCTTTTTTACAGTACATAAACCCGCACACGCTTCCTTAACACGGACGCACGATGAACATAGGCCCTATATTGCCCTTTAAAAAACCTGAAAATATCACCAAACGATTAACATATTTCCTAACAAACCACGGTGCACCTGGAACGTCCTTTCAATAAAAACAGCATAAACTTAAACTATTTTTGTCCCGTCAAAACATAACAATTCTTCATATTCAATCGTTCCTACTTGTTAAAACGACGCACACACACCCCGCTTATATTCCTACCAAACAGACGCACACACATCACCACCTTTCACCTATAACCAAACGCAGACTCACAGATAAGGCTGTTGGGGCATCCGGAGAAGGCGGGCACGGTCACAGTGTTAGGGGATCAAGTCACGGATTGGGGAGGTGTCAGCACACTGCCATGGCAGCGTCTCTGACAGAGTCGTGGACACACTTTGATGGAGAGTACGGAAGAACACTGAGGGCATAAACAATCATTCAGATGCGAAGGTAGAAGAATTAGCCTTCAAGTCACGTTTTAAGACATTCCTATGTACACACAACATTTTGCTCCTGATACGTTCCTGTTTTCTGATGCATTCCAATCACTATTATGGATTCTGTAGTTTTTTTCTTCCGTTTCTTTTCTTATCTCTACCTTCCTTCCTCCAATCCGATTGCCTATAGAGTTCGTCCAATGTGTAGGCAACAAAGTCGTATCTACATTTCAGATTTTTACAAGAGAAGCTTTTTTGTTTCATTCTTTGTCACTTTCAAATGAAAATAATTCTTACACACGATAAAAATGTATTTTTTTTAATAATCTTATATATTTCATTTCCTCCCACGGCAATCGACTAATTAAAAGTATTGGCTAATTAAAATGGCGTAACTACACACATGATTTCCCTGTCGTGCAACAAATCGTATCTACACCATTTACACTGTGTTGCACGACACGGGAAATTCAATTGAGTGCAACAAAGTCATCTACAACCTAATTATGCCTAATTAGCCTAATACCTCTACAATAAAATTGAGCCCTTACTTGCAATATATGTTAAATTAGGCGTATTCCTTTACTTTGTAATGAAATTAGTACTGGGCGCAATAGTGAGTGGAAAAAGGTCGTTAACTACATGTTTTCTTATATGTTTAAAGGTTTGGTTAGTGCCCGCAATTTTGCATAACTTAGCATAATTGGTAAAAAAGGAAATGCTCTTTTCAGCAAAATATTTGGGAGAATTTTTTTATTTTATACAAAACACCTTTTTAAAACAACCGTCGCGTTACAAGAAATAAAATGTCGTAAGCTACATACTAAGTTGATTCCCGTGTCGTGCAACAAGTCGTATCTACACCTAAATAGGCCTATCATTAATAACTCTGCAATACATTGAGACTGTCACCTGAAATGTATAATCAAATTATGCGTAATGTCCTACTTTTTTCATAATTTATATAAATATTTCATTACTTATTAACGATGGGTAAAAAGCATACATAAAAACCCAGGACAAGACCAACACAAACAAATCCAACGATCAACGTTAGCGGGGGTCAAAGCAGGGTACACAGCACTTTACTAATACAATTTACCACTTTAAAACATTAAATACATATAATTATAAAACCCTTAAAGGTGATCATAGGGGACCAGCTTAAGCATATAATGAAGCTCTTCCAATTTTAATATGATTTCATCCCACACGGTTTCATTTTACTATGCCATATGGCAATATTAGCAAATAGAAGCATCTAAATTCTTTGGCACTGATTGGCAAGGAAGTCTCGATAAATTTAAAAATTGATTGAAGACGAAGTTTATTATCTTTGTATCATCCCTAGACCTACTTCAAAGCAAACAGTTTGTGGTGATACCTCCTTTGATTAAGATCTAAAACTAGACTGCCGTATTTGTTGCACTTAAGGTCATACTTTTTGATATTCTGTTCAAAAGGAAGTTTTATCTCAACTATCAACGCTTTTGGCCATATACTCGTTAATCAGAACTACGGGACGTTGGACTAGTTGGAAAAGGCTCTGTGGGATTGTACTGCCAATGACACATCCCTTGATATCACCATACATATTAACATTAGGGTTAAATTACAAATGAGTTGTTAACAGAAGCATGTAATGAATGAACTGAGTCATGCCGCCCACGTATAACGCCTTGTTTAGAGTCAACTGAGCAGGAATTGAGAACATAGCTAAACGTTTCAGTTCTCTTACAATGTGGCATCTGGTGTTCGTTCTTTTTTTCCCATCTTTCCAAATTGGAAGCGTAGGCAAAAACATCAATCGAGCACTAACTGCAAAGGAAAGGACCCCCCTTGGTAAATCAAACATAATAGAGCGCCATATGAGGTCAGACTGTTCGGCATAATTAGATCCAACAGCCTCCCTGCTGAACAAGTGGAAGGATATAATTTTTCCAATAGTCACGACGAACCCCTGGGTTCAGAACATTTTGAATACATTTTTTACCTTGCCATGGTTAGCTAATAATGATGGTAGAAATCTCCTGGGGCTGCCTGTTAAAAATATTATTACTGGTCTGGATACCATGGCGATCCATTTTCTTAGACCATTTGGACTCACGATGAAGTTAGTTTTTGAGGACATGTGTAACACGCCTCATCGGCGAGAACCTTGCCCCCCGTACGCAAGAGGTGACCTCAGGTAATGTCCGCAGTGTCGTTTTCCACTATTGAGAAGCCAGTCGGGCTAATAGAACAGCAGGGTTGGACCGGTGGGTCTCATGCTAATCCATGGACTTAATAGCTTGGTATTGAACATGGTCCAGAGATCATAACTGGTATCAGTTAGCTCATGGGTCATAAGCAGGAATCGTATAGATGGAATAAAAGATTAACTCATGTAATTCTAGTTTAAAATCATTGCGACCAAGGACGTATTGATATCATAATCATCTACATAGCTTTGATTTATAAGTTCAAAATGAGCAGCGGTTTTATTCTGAAAAGTAATTAAAACACCTACAAACTTTTCTGAGCATCTTTAACAGATTTTAGGGTGTTTTCGCCAATTGAGAATTCAATTTGCTTATGTTTTCCACTACAATAGAAGAGCGCTTTACATTTAACAGGTTTTAAGACCAGATTCATATTTGATGTAATATAAGTGATTTCATTTATGTACGTTGATGTGGATCTTTTATATGAGTTGTGATAAGGAAAGAAGTCATCTGCAATGGAGAGTAAGGAACTTTGTATCGTTGAGATCATGCACGGATTGAGTCTCCAGGTTTTGAGATACTGATGAGAGGTTGAATCCTGCAATAAAAATTATGGGGTATAAAGGGTCGCCCTGAAAAACACCCCTTTTAAACTTGAACTGCTCAGAAGACCACCCCGAACCATTTCCGTTTACGACTTGTTGCACTCACATACGAGTTGTTTTCATGCAATCATTTAGGTAGGGTTTAGAGCATCTGAATCCAGGAAGTCAAGACTTAACCGATGTCGCTGTGGGGTGTTTATACACCCAGATCCTCACAGCTGAACGATTCAGTGTGAATCCCCATATGTTCTTAGTATGGGAGGGCACCTGGTTGTCTTTGCGCTTCTATCTGTTGGTCACAATTATATATTGATTGAACTTTCTACTTAAATTTAAAAGTTTTTTGAAATTGTGTAAATTTGATAGGTGTGCAAAATCCACCATTCCTTTTAACATTAGACTCGTCTGATTTTATCTATTATTTGTTGATTTGTCGTATTGATATTTGTATATTGCGCCTTTCTATGTGGATCTCCTAGAAGCCCCTCGCATTAGGCGCTAACAAGATTTGTTATTATATTATGTGGTCGTGTTGATATACGCCATAGATGACCAGAGTTGGTACAAAAATCCACGCTTAAGTGCTTTCAGAGTGCTGGTTCACTTGGACCTTCTGCCAGCGACTTGAGGTGGAGAAGACCTTAGCAACTTAAAGCGGACACTGCACATTTTCTACAAAATATGAATTTCTCTTCAATTTGCTCTCAAATGATAGTCTATGCATTGGAAAAACAGAAGAATGTATTTTACGCATAAAAATACATAACCCCAAAACGATGGGACATTGATATGAGTATCACGACATCCAGGTAATTTGTAGGCCCACTTTTTTCAGTTTCATAACTCTTAATTATCAACAAATGTTGTATTTATCAACAGAATATTTTTGACTCTACTCCTGATTATTAAAACCACAAAAGGTTATAGACCGATCACCAGTGTGCCTAGCGTGGGAACATGCATACGGCGTGCGTGTTCTTGTTTTAAACGCCATTTTCCGTCGTCTGCTGATTTAACGTCGCCGCGACGTTTAAATTATAAAATCGTTCTGTTTGTCATCAGAGGAAAGCGATTTGGTCTTAATTTAAATCAGTTCGGGTGAGGGCTTTTTGTATTCAAAGCCTTACAACCTGCAAAAATATCGATGTTGAAAATCTTGAGGCGCACTATTTTTTCAAATGTGGCCAGTGTCCTTTAAGTTTTACTGTTAAGTCCCGCCTAAATAAAGCCTCCATAGGAAATATCAAAAAAAAAATGGAAAACTCACGACCGTACGGTAGCGTACACCATTGTGGTAAAAGGGTACGTATATTACCTCAGGCTCTTGGTCAGACAAATCCCAGGCTAGCAGGGTTTAGATTTTTGTCAATCCTGGGTACGTTGGTTTGTTTGAGGCCGATACTAAGTCGCTAACATTTGCTTATGATATTATTTTATGTTAGTTCTTCTTTGGACCGACTGTTGGCATGATTCCGACACAGAACACACAACTGTTGAACACCTAAATCCAGTATGCTAATCTCTGTTCTATCTTTCCCTTAGCGTTTATGTCTATCACATAATATGTTCTCTTACTCTCGATGACTATCGGATCGGAGATTATTTTCTTGGAGGCAATCGGGCAATTTTAGTTGATATTGCAAGCATAACCTTATACGCCTTTTCACTATCATTTTAAATTATATCTGAAACCGTATTACAATACGATGCTCAGAACACACAGATCACCAGTGATCTTGTGTTATATGCCCTGAAGGTATTGTTATAGCTGCTTTACATAGTGGGCATGTGATGCCCGTTCCCTTGGACGCTGCTCGCTCAAGGATGTATATTAATAATAACGTTTTCCAAGCAAAGTGTTGACTGGTGTAAGTATCAATCATGCTGGAATTAAAATGTAAGAGTAGTCTCCGATGTGTCAACAATATAAGAGCATCGTTTTACTTTTTTATTGTTACCGACGGGTAAACGCAATATGTATCTTAGAATTGCTCCTTGGTTTTCATTTTGATTTTGAGTATTTTTCCGAAGTGTATTTTGCGGGTATTGCCTATTACTATAAGGAAAGCTTAACTCCTTTGCGCACTGGACAATCAGATACATAAAATCAATTTACGATGACTGTGTACTACATCACACATGGGAAAATTTTCCACTACGCACCTCGGTAAAGGTTAGATAGGAGACAAGCACAAATAAGACGAGCGATGGTACAGTCCGTAGCATGAATAACTTCAAATACTGACTGAATGTAGAGACTATTTTAGGCACATGATATAACCCACCACCTGAACTGCCACTTCTCCGGGAGGCCCTGCCACTTCCCCTGACCCGATCCACCTGGACAAGAAGAGACAGCAGATGCTATCGATCCATGAAAATAGACAAAGCAGCCGGTCTTGAATCACGCAATAACATCGCGGATGCACTGCAGGCATGAGGAACCAATGCCATGAGTTTATCCCACAAATTTTACTGTTGAGGTATATACATGCAACACACCCAACATTGTCACCACCGCAAGATGGACCACAAGTGTCATCGTACCTTGGCCCAGAAAGGAGATGATCACTCTCTCATGACGAACTACTGGATCGCTCTGAAATGGTTTTAAAACGGAATTTGACCTTAGTGAACCCAATCTTGGAGCGACCAAGTCGGTTTATCGCCCAGCCCGCTGCTGTGCACAGCAGACACACGTCCTTTGAGACGAATCTGGTTGGATTGCAAAACCGCCAACTCTCTTACTGTCACTTTCATCGACTGCAAGAAAACCGGCCGATCAACATGGCCGTCATGTTCCCCATATTACTTCTCTATAGGCATTCCTGAGCATTGGCAAAGGTCTGAACGCAATCACAAAGTGTAACCTTTGGACGCAACCACAGTAATCTGCAGGGAGATGTACTTCCCCCGTTTGTGTAAATCATAGCTGTGGATTATCTCGTAACGAACCCATTGCTGGGATGGAATTGGAACACACCCACTTCGATCTGGATTTACCTAACTACTAAACGATCCACGCGTAACTACCTTACTACTATTTCGTACGAAATCATCTAGGCCTCGTACACACCAACAATCAACACAGATATTAATATTAATCAATGAAACATATAAACATCATTATAATTAATTCATTAATAATCCTTTATTTAAAATTTTAAAACAATGATCAGTAGTCAAAAGTTCAATTGACTTCACAGCAATCAATTCAAATCCACCATCTGTTTATGAACATCAGCTCTACGCTTCTGTTCTTTGGGGAATAACCAGGCTATAGGAAAGTGTTTAGAATTTGATTGGAGCTTTTTGTGTAGTGAATCTACGCGAAGCAGCAACCTTTCACTTGCTGAAACAAAATGAAGATGCAAAACCAACACTTAATTCTTTTCAGTAATTGAGAAACAATCTGTATTATAAGATTAAAACTTTGTTATATTTATACATACCGCAACAAAACGTTCCTTAAATCAATTTCATAGATTTAAACCCCAATCAAGAACAAGAACAATAAAACCAAAAAATAAACCGGGCACACATTTGACGTAAGCATCCAATATTATACACTGCGGTATTTGAATTCAGAAAGAATATTTACTGGTTTATCGATTTTGCGATATTTGTAATCATTCAAGCATTGTGAATGTTCAGTCGCAAAACATCTCATTGGGTATTGTGCAATGCAGGTACTATATTGCAACGAAGACAATTAAAGGGTACCATAGTCAACACGAGAACGCATTTAAGGAAGTTTCATTGTTAGAGCTCTGGCCTTTGCCATAAGAATAACAAACTAATCTGGAAAATTTAGTATTATGTTGTAACAGAAACGCCTTACCCAACTGATATACCATCAATCACATACCGGATGATATGTGTTAAAGGATTTAAATAACTCGATTTTTTCCCGAGCGGAAAGAAAAAAAATCTTTGTTTTTTTTTTTTTTTTTTCTAGAAAATCCACCAGAAATTGGGATGAATTTGTAAGATTTAAATGTGCATATCGTGATAGCAATACTGCGGACGGATACGCATCACCACCATGCTTCCAATGTTTTTTTTTTTTTCTGATACTTGTTTTCGATGCTATCCACATTATCCACCCTGCCTAAACCACAAAGGTATTTATTCTATTTTGTCTGGCCCGTTGCCTAGATGCTGATATCAGTGTTACCTATTGGTATTAAAGCCAATCAATATTTTTGCAAATTTCAAAATGCCAATTATTGTTAGGTTAGGCCACATCAACATCTTACATACGTTCTTTAGGAAAAACTGACACTTAAAAATCATGACAAATACGAGGTTACGACTTAGCCACTTACAGGTCTTGCTAAGAATTTCCTATTTAATAGTGCAAAAAATGCACTTGGAGAAATTGGGGGGGCGGTGTTTACTTTTGAAAAAAAAAAATCGCTGATAGCGGTTTTAACACTACGATATGTTTGGTGACATCACTAATCGTAAGAGATCAACGATGAGAAAGAGTAGATAAAATGTGCCTGGTGGTCTAATTCTTTGTTAATCCCAAAACAGTGAGTGAAACCCAAAATGCTCTGTTTTGTTCGTGAAAGAGAGATTTCAAATGAGAGGATAGATAGTTCCACTCGCTGGCCAATCTTATGCAAAAGACGGAGTACACGTTACCATGAATGAGGATGTTGTGTTATTTCTCTTTCAAGCCCATAACAATTACTTAATAAGTAAAGGCACTGATTTAGAAACGTTTTCCGGATAAGACATAATCATAAATACGGAAGCCACATTTACAACACATACATATAGGGAAGGTGTTTTTTCCGTAGCTCTTATTCTGAGCGTATCCGGATTTATTCAACTGAGTAAGCTGATCCAGGGCCTCGTAGGTGTGAATCTCTGTACACGGAACCGACGGCTTAACCACTTAAGGACCAAGGGGGGGGGGGTTCCTAGGGACCCCCACAATTTGTTTCGCCTGTCCGCTTTACGCGTGCGATTTTTGCGCCGAATTTTTTGTAATTGTCTGACTTTTAAATGCGCTTCTTTTCATACCAAAATAATAAAACGGCCCAAGCCGTTAATGGGATAATTAGGGGGGGTCCCATTGGAACCCCCCCCTTGGGGCACTAACGGAAGTCATTTGAGAATATTTTTAAAAATAAGCATAAGAACCGAGAACCAAAGCAATTTTTTTTGCTGAGATAAGTTCACACATACATGTAAGTAAACAATTATTGTAACATTAAAAATAATAACCCTTTATTGCTGAAAACAAACAATTTCATCATGTACGTGCCAAACCGTTAATGTAAAACTCTATGGGGAAAATGACGTGTATTTTGCAACACCCGTAAAAAATACAGGATTGACTAAAAAACTGTTGTTTTGTGTTAAATTAAGTAATTTGGGTTTTCTAGAATATATATCAAATAAAATAGTTTTCAAAATGTTGATGTAACACAAGGCTCATTTGAATTTTCCGTCTTTTTTCCAATTTTCGCGTGTTTTGAAAACAATTTTTTGCCCCTAATTTGTACCCAAAATAACAAATCTCATTTTGTTGCTGATTTTTTTGGGGTTGTTATTATGATCTTCACAGGTGGTATAAATTTTCGTGCAAAAATTCCGTCGGGAAAGTTGGGTTCCTTAGGGGGGGGGTCCCATGGAAACACCCTTGGGCACCAATCGGGGATGTGAAGAAAAAACACACCCCTTGGTCACTTAAGTGGAAAAGTAACGCCCCGCCGAAGGACGGGACGCTTTCATGTCTTTCTTTCATGTGTCACAATATATATATATATATATTATATATATATATATATATATATATATATATATATATATAAATTGATGAACCTGCGGAACGGTAGTTGTTACTCGGAGGTTCACGCTTGTGCGATCATCAGACAACTGGCTGCTTTTCGGTGGATGCGAAGAATATATAGCGGTGTTGCGGACGTCGTAGAGAGAAGGTGGTGGTCGTAGAGGGCGGCTACGACCACCAACTTCTCTCTACGACGTCATTACGTCATTGGCCTAAATATCTGCTCGCTTTATGTCTTCCACTCGGGTAACATAAATATGAAGCAAAAGCCTAGATCCGCTTCCTGAAAGTGTGGAACGGAAGCCTCTTCAACTGGTATTTACATTCTACAGGTCAACTCAGGTGGTCATCAGGATATTTTGGACACAGGAAGTTTCTCTGATTTTATTTTTTAATTATAAATTGAAATAAATTACAAATAAGTTAAGGTTTTGTGAATATTAGTTGTCATTCAATATTCAAGATACATCTATACGGAGATTTAGCTCTTTTTCATGCTTTCATAGAGTCAAAATTTTAGCTTTTTATTTCATTTTCTGCTGTTTGACCTTTTTTACCTAGTTTTAGCTAGTTTCAGTTGTTTTCAAACCCCACACAGATCTGTTGCCCCTAGATCTAACACTACCTCCTTTTTTGCGGTGATCGTCAGAATTTCCTTTGGGATATTCGCGATCTCATCTGAAACAGAAGCAACTTTAAGTGATAATTTTGTGGTTGAAAGTATTAGCTAATGTCAAGTGGTTTAGACCGAAATGATTGAAGAACCAAAACAAGGTTCAAAACCCAATTTATTGTCCGGCGTGATGATGAACCGTTTATGGATTTTAGTAGGAAACCGTGGTAACCAAATTAATAAGTTTCAATATACTTGACAGTACCCCTTTCACAATGAAACAGAAAACACAGTCACTGCACCAACCGTCATTTTTATTTTTTACAGGCTTTCAAACTTTCACAAATGTCAAATGTCCTCGTGATAAACAGCTAAAGCTTGTCTCCTTACTGTGGGTTTATACACTGTAAAAAAAATAAAAAAAATCTGAAGTTTTTTTTTTGAAACACAATCGTAAAACTAAAATATTGAACGCCTCAGTAAGCATCGAAGAGTGGGTGAATGATTACTAGTGCGTCCCAACTACCCAGAGGAAGTGAATTCCATCGGCCCTTTATGGCAGAACTACGGAACCGACATTTACTTTGAGATTAAGTTATGTCTGGGACATTTGGGGGCGCTGCTTTCATTTCACAAAGTTTTATCTGCAGAAATGCTTCCTTTCTGAGATAGCCAGTCCTAATCGGGTTGCTTTACCATTTTAAAGTATTTTTTCCGTGCAAAACGGCGTATCTCTTAGTTAGTGTCATTTTCTCTCAAAATCGCCTTATTATTTCATGCAAAAATACGTCACTCAGAGACGTAGTTTGCCATAAAAAATTATATGAGTGCGGGTCTTTGTATACCATATAATGGGCCTTACAGATGATCAGATCAAACTAAAAAAAAGCATAAGATCAAGCAAAGATGTTGTACACAACAACAATATCAAGAATTATATTTCTTTTGTAAAGTATTTTTGTGTTCAGCCATTGAAAATAACATGTGTATTGCCATAACTGCTTTTCCTAAATTTTATGGCAAAACTATAGTAACTTGACAAATTGTGGTGTAATTCTGAAATGGTTTGATCATTACCCCTCAAATTGATGGATATGCAGAAACTGAACGATAAATTATTAAATGTATTCAATTCAGCTATTTTGTAATGTAATAGAAACTTCAAACGGGCAAACTTTAAATGTAAAATATCTCAAAAGGCCGATTTTTGGGATACGTAGTTTTGCCAGAGAAGGGCCTCCAGCATAATTTTGAATTATGTACCAATGCCTTTTGTTGGGAGCGTAAATGTCGGAGCGTCTGTTGTGTGTGCTTATCCTGCTCCAGCGCAGTGTGCCAGGAGCCTATTTTTCAGAGTTGTTGTTACCTTTACAATTAACACTGACACAGAGGTTTCCCAGGCATGCCTCATCCAACGGCATTGTCAATACACCGAATAGTCTTGCCCTCCGATTGGAAGTGTTAAACAAGCCAGAGTCGCTAACTTCTTCGGGATATCGCGATACGGTCTTTAAAATCCTAAGACAACCTCGAGAGGTGGATTCATTTGAGCCACGAAAATCTTCAGACGCCCACGATTGACCACCAGATGAGACTCTCCGCCTGCTTAATCGGTGTGCCTAAGAGCCTGGAAAATGCCACCGAGCCGTCTTTGTCGTTAGTGGAGAAGACACTATGAATTAACGTTCCCTCAAACGTAAATCGGAGATTGCTTCATCAAGGTTACAGCTGCCCGTGCAAGACAATGACCAAAATGTTCCACGCCTAACCATTCATCACAGAGTTCGACTTCGCTGTACTAGGGAGTACAAAAGATTAGAGTTCAGACACTGCGAAATGTTGTGTTCATTGGCGAGAGCCGCTACATCCTTGACCATAAGATGTTGAAGACAAAAGGTTAGTCGATTACGTGGTGTAAACCTCCTGGATTACTATATTCAGGAATCGACTCATGGTGGTGGCGGCTCGGGTGATGTCATGATTGGCCGGTATTCATTATGGGAAAAACAAATCACTGGTGGTTGCCAGATGGAAGCAGAACGCCACCTCTTGTATCTGTACATTCTGGAAAACCACTGTCTCTCACATGCAAGCAGGGTTTATGTAAAACAATTTTCGGCTGCAGAACGACAATGTCCGACGCCGCCGCACAGGGCCGCTGTGAGTGAGTACCCTTCTTAAGCCGAGGGGTGGAGGCAGATACCATGGCCTCTTTTTTTACCCAAGACCTGATTTGAACCCTATTGAGCATGTTGGCGACCATGATCCTGGTGAGCCTTTTCAATTGCACCACCAATGCTCACCATCCAATCTGGACGCCTTCTCCAGGTAGGAATAAATCCTGAAGCCTTGGAATGCTAATAAGCAGGCTTGGTGTATTTGCGTTGACTTGAATAAGCTTCCTTTTGAGATCATGCTGTGACATTTGGTTTTTAAAGGCTGGAACCAGTTTTTGCACCACAGGCATCATTTGTCTGATTTAGATGATATCTCACATATCGGAGTTACCCGATTTATAGTCAACAGGGATGAGGCCGGCAGCATATTTAAGTACTCGCTCCCCATGTAGGCCCCGCAAGTCGGTGGACATATTAGAAATCACAAGCGCACTTCAATTTTAATACTGATGTACTCGCTTTCTGTGAAATTGATCCAACACGATCCAGGTGATGGGAACAGTTCTTTCCAAGTGCATATCTGATATAAATACCTGGACTTCAAAAACATCCTACCAGTAATCAAGAAAGGCCGACCGGTGTTTGAAAAATTGCCTCAATTAAGTTAGATCTTGGGATGCATATGTTCCTGATCTCTGTGTGTAAAGAACGTTGGTGCTATCTGCAAAGTGTAAAGTTATCACATTCGTAACTTATGGCGGATTGATACTATTACTATACGGCGCAATGAAATAGGTCTAAAATAAGGTGCGCGTTTGCTTTTGGTTCGGTCGTGACTAGTGCGTCGTCAAACTTTGAGCGATCAACGCTTGGTTTGCATGCTAAGGAACGTATCGGCTATCAATCCTTCCTGACGTGTATTATAGAAGGTTACATCGGGGTCATAAATAATCACTTTCTTTACCACATATTCACTAGTTATTTTTATGGTGATTACTCTATTCTGCAAAATAAGCTTGAGCCACTCTGATTGTTGACTTAAAAACAACATGGCAGCCAAATACCAAAGTCTACTCTAAAAAGGCTTAAAACGTATATTCCGTGAGAAATTCACACAAAACACTAATTTTCAATTTCCCTTGTTTAAGTCGTACAAGCAAGAATGGTGGACTCGATGCCATTGGTCCATGCTCTGGAACAAAGCTTCGGTAAACATCGCCTTGTAAGCGGCTCCTGAAAAAAAAACTTATTTCCTAATATTTGAGGTTTTGATCATTTGGATTTGTACGGAAGCTAGGTTGATATCACTAGTTGAATTAGTTTTGGTAGTTGAAAGTTGAAATACTTTAAAAAAATATGGGGGAAAAAAAATTCACTGACCATTTAAATTACGGCAAAACACGAGCTGTAGAGCTTACAAACATTAAAAACCGAAAAGCCCGGGGGGGGGGGCGTAATCCGTTTATCTCACCTATTTGTTATTTTTTTCACGCGACGACACTACATGACTTTTTCTTGAAGCTTGAGCTCGATTTAATTAAGACCATTTTGAACAAAATCGGACCTCCGGTTTTTTATGAGCGGCGTTAGTAATCGCCACTGCTGTGCGAAGAAAAGCATCTATTGAAATTACAGGAACAAAAAGAAAATCCATGTTGTGCTAGGATCAGACTTACACTATGTTTATCTAGTTATTTGACTTATTTGTAGTAATAGCATTGAGGCGCATATGACAACCCTCAGGCAAAAAAATCCAACATTGCATGAAAAAATGGCGAAAAACCATGAATTGTGCGATTTTTCAATATTAAGCCCATGCATTCGATTGTTTTGTATGCTCAATTTAAAACTATTTAATGCGAACCTGATTGCATTATTAACATATAGGCTGCAAACAGATAGATATGACATACGAAGAATTTTAATTAGTTATATACGTTGTGATTAAAACAACATCATCATTTTATTTACCAAAAAGGAGGTGATCTATATCCTATGAAATCAATAATTCCAGGCAAATCTTATCCTTCTAAAAATTGGAGGGTGACATCATATAACTACATAATCTTTGTAATAATTTTTTATCCAGTCTAGATGCGAAATCCCATTGGGACATGAAGAAGGAAGACAACTAAATGCATTATGAAAACAGCTCTACGCTTCCTGTTCTTTGGGGAATAACCAGGCTAGATGGAAAGTGTTTAGAATTTGATTGAGACTTTTGGTGTAGTTGAATATACGCGAGCAGAAACTTTCCAATTGCCTGAAAAAAATGTAGATGCAAAACCAACATAATCTTTCAGTAATGAGAAACAATCTGTATTATAAGATTAAAACTTGTTATATTTATAAACATACCGAACCAAACGTTCCCTTAAATCAATTCATAGATTTACACCCAAACAAACAACAAAGAACAAGAAACAAATAAATAACCAGCACACAGAAGTCGAATCCAGCATTATACCACGGTGGTATTGGGATCAGAAAGATATTACTGGTTACGATTTGCGAATTGTAATCATTCCAAAGCATTGATGGGGACTGGTCAGGCGAACATCTCATGGGTAGTGTGCAATGCAGGTACATATGTAACAAGACAATGTAAAGGGTACCATAGTCCAACACCGAGAACGTATTTAAGGTAAGTGTCATTGGTTAGAGCTCTGCTTTGCCCTAGAATAACAAACTAATCTGGAAAAATTTTAAGTAGTATGTTGTTACAATGGATACGCTTTACCTACCTATAACCAGCAATCACATACCGGATGATATGTGTTAAATGATTTAAATAACTCGATTTTTTCCCGAGCGGAAAGAACAAATCATAGAAAAGCCACAGAAAATGGGATGAAGTGTTAAAGATTAAAGTAGGGTTTGTATTAGCAATAAATGCTGACGTATATCGCATAACATGCTTCCAAATTGTGACAATGTTTGATGTATCACATTACACCTGCCTATAACCACAAAGTGATTTATTCATATTTGTGCCCGTTTCGCCTAGCTGCTGATATCAGTGTTGTTACTATTTTGGAGTTTAAAGACAATCACTATTTTCAAATTCAAAATGCAATTATGTTTAGGTAGGCACATCAACATCTTACATTACAGTTCTTAGGAACAACGGACACTAAAAATCATGCCAAAATAAGAGTGTTACGTTAGCATTACAGGGGTCTTTGCGATAAGGAATTACTATTAATAGTGCAAAAATGCATTGGAGAAATTGGGAGAAATTTGGGGGGGGGGGTTTACCCTTTTGAAAAAAAAAAATCGCTGATAGCGGTTTTAACACTACGATAGTTTTGGGTGGACATCACTAATCTTAGAAGACAACGCTAGGAAAGAGTATTAATGTGTACTGGTGTATAATTCTTGTTAATCCCAAAACAGTGAGTGAAACCAAATGCTCTGTTTTGTTCTGTTGAAAAGAGATTCAAAAGGAGAGGATAGATAGTTTCCACGCGGTCCAATTTCTGCCAAAAGACGAGTCACGTTACCATGCTGAAGGTATGTGTGTCTTTATTTTCTTTAAAGCCCAAACCATGACTTAATAAGTAAAGGAACTGCATTTTCGAAAACGTTTTTCGGATAAGGAAATAATAAAATTAGTAAGCACATCCTGTTTCATCACATAATATATGGGAAGCGGTTTTTTTTCCGTAGCTCTTCTTCGTAGCGTATCCACAAGCCATTGGCAATTTGGCTTGTTGGTGTCTCCGGATTATCAACTGCGTAAGCAGATCCAGGGCATCTAGAGTTGTGATTACTTGGACACGGAACCGACGGATACGTAACGCGAATGAGGACGCTTCAGGCTTCTATTTCTATTGTTGGTCACATGCCTTTATTTTAATTGGTCACAATTATATATATATATAAGATATATATATATTATATATATATATATATATATATATATATAGATGATTATATATTATTATATATATATATCTATATATATGTATATGTTGAATTTATACTTAAATTTAAATTTTTTTGAAATTGTGTATATGATGTAAGCATTGTTTTTTAACATTAGAATTTCATCTACTTTGTATTGTAGCATTGGTATTTGTATATTGCTCCTTTCTATGGATGAAGCGCCTAGAGGCCTCTGCATTAGGCGCTAGATCAGATTGTTATTCTTATTATATGCTGATGTTGCCAATTCCAAAGTGAACCATGGAGGGTGTGTCACACCACGAAAACTGGTTCCCATTCGTTCCGTAACAAAATGGGAATCTTTCTCATCAATGGAACATCTCAGACCTTAAAGCAACTTCTGTTTGAAGATCAAAATCCTACCCATCAATCAGAAATTAGGGTAATATCCCCAAAATTTCGGATTATTGGATCATGACGACTAGCATGCACTGTGGACCCTGGAGGCAGAAACTTTTCAGTCAGGGGTTCCCTTTAAGAATACGGGTAAAATTGGTTTGTCTGATCAAAATAACATATCAATGACAACCAATTTTAAATTCCTATAGCTTTTATACGTATATGATAGCAACAGTGATTTCAACCAGATCGCGCCATTTCTCTCGATTGTTAGGGTATACTTATTTTGGCGAGGGTCACGTCCTAAAACGTTGATGCCGATCAGCCATCATACATACGATTCGGCCACGTGACGTGATAATGGAAATTACTCTTTGGGACACCAAAAAAGAGAAAATTCTGATTTGATGTGGCGAATCTACGACGGCAATACATATAAGGATATGACAAAGTTGGTATCCGGACCGCCATTTTGATTTTGGCGGCCATTTTTGCGGCAAAGATAGCCATTTCTCATTTGTGTAGCAGCTCAAACAGCAAGTTAATAATCATCATTCCTTATGATCATATCCTGAACAATATAAAATTATAATGACGCTTGTATTAAACGTTTGTGGCGGCCATTTGATTTTTGGGTCCGTGAAGCAAAACAATGGAAATTTAAGTTTATCGAGCCAATGGCCTATGGCTTTGCCTAGGATAATAAAAGAGGGAAATCAATTTTTGTGCATTTACAACCGAAATTACTTTTTAGCCAGCCAAAGTTTGATTCACATCGGTATTTGCAGGCCATTTTATTTTGTTTGCGGTCAATGTCGTTGTGAGCAAAATTATTAGCCTGAGATGTTGCGATATTAGAAGCTCAACAATAAGTTAATAAATAAAGCATTTTCAGACTTACGGAATAATCTGAAAATACTTTTTGATGTATAGCTGGAGGAGGTTCATTGGCGGCCATTTTGAATTTTGAGGTTACGGATTAAAAAAAAAATCGAATAGTATTTCATTTTCAGTTCAAAGATCTGTGAGTTGTATATTAAAGGGGGAATTCTGTGTTTTGGTGCGCATTTTACTAAGGAAATATGATTTTAGCCAACATGGATATTTTGGCCGCCCATTTGTTTTAAGTCAAAATTCAGGTGGCCCC
This sequence comes from Ophioderma brevispina, assembly GCA_023653785.1. Classification (NCBI taxonomy): domain Eukaryota; kingdom Metazoa; phylum Echinodermata; class Ophiuroidea; order Amphilepidida; family Ophiodermatidae; genus Ophioderma; species Ophioderma brevispina. The sequence continues at coordinate 10,548 of JAMKCH010037962.1, read as the reverse complement.
AACGCTTATTTTAATCAATCTGTTTAAATGCAAATAAAAAAAACTAGTGGCTATGTGGTAGGAAACTTGATTAGTTATGACATAGTTCGTACTTTGAGTACAAGCGAAATTGAATGACTTGAACCCTACTGATCCATTTTCAAGAAAAATTAAAAACAGTTTGAAATCCGGGGGTTTGCCCCAGCCAAAAAAGGGAACCAATTTAAAATGGCAGGCCAATTTTATGAAAATTATTTTCCCGGGAGAATTATTTTACCTTTTTCCTTACTAGTGATTGGTTGAAAGTATTTATGGTGGCAAGGAAAGTTTTAGAAAGTTCATGAAAGTTTGGGCTTTTTTTTCATGTATCGGCAATTTGTGAAATATTGACAAGAGGGCACGTTTAATATTTCTCGCAGATGATCATGCATCTGCTGTTCCTTGCTCACGGGACGGGCTGCAAAAGAAGGGGTTTTGGAGGCAACTGCATTCATCAAGCAATTTTGAGGGCACCCCATTATCGAAGGCATGTTAAAGATATAGACTGACTTCAAGGACATTAGGCAATACTATGGGGCATCTACGGCGGTGCTTCGCTTATTTTGAACCCTGCATGGGAATGAAAGGCTATGGTAACTTTAATCTTCCCTGCAATTTTTGAAGCTGCTGGTTTACTGGTTTGCATGTAGCATGCATTTTTGCGTTTCATGAAAAAACTCCATTGAAATACACGGATCAATGTCTCGAATTTCAATGGACTCGATGACAAACACGAAAAGGGAACAACGAGCAAAACCATGTGAGCCACCTGGGTTTTCAAAGAACCTCAAAAAATTGTTTCCTTGACATCATAAAATGTATAAGATATCACCTACACATAAAATTCATATGACCGGCAATATGGGCCCTATAAAAGAGTACCTACATGGTCTTCAATCTGGAGTACCTGCAGTGTACCTTCAGAGTACCTATATGCATGTGCTCCAAATTAACGTACCAATGAGGTAATCTTTTATGGGCCCCACGTTTGCCGGAGTCGGTCATATGATTTTGATTTGTGTACAATGGGTAAAGATAGGCCACAGGGGGAAATAGGCAATTTCACTCGAAATGGTGGCAATTTGAATGTGTTCCTTTTTTGGCCGAGCATTTTGAGAATCTAGTATGGTGACGGAAGTCTCACGCAGATGGCAAGGAGATGAGAATAGGTAAAGACTGTTTATCAGTAATGGTGATCACTTTATGAGTAGTTTTTGACTCTGGAAATCATTTAGCCCAAATAATGATTCAGGAAATACTGAAATTAGGCCAAAAACCTTCTTTTTCCAGTGGGACTTGCAGGGCTACGAAATTCAACGCAAATCATGAATCGATTCGTACAGATTCAAGAAGAAAATGCAGCGTGAACATGGGATTCGGCGTAAGCTTACCGTGCTAAGATCAGTTAAAACACCAGCACAAATCATATTTTTACAAGAAAGGACTGGGCCGCAGTGTTTCAAGAAGCTCTAATAACTTGGCAGTTGTGACTAAAACTGCACTAAATTTCAATTCACACAAAAAATTTGAGGAATCAGTCCGTGATCAAAGATTCTGAAGATAATATTAGCGTGACTCAGGTTGATTCACGATGTGCAGTGGATTCTAGCACTGCTTGTTGGCTTTTTTTTAATTACTCAGTACATGTTCAGGTAATAAGGGGTCGTCTCCAAATTGCCCGTTAAACTTTTTAATGGGTGATCATGGGGCTTTATGTCTAGGCTCGTTTGAATTTTTAATGAGGCACCTTATCCACCAGTAAATTTGTTATGCTCCCCTTTGCCAGCCCACTTCTTAGCCAACTTTAACTAGGCCTACAAGTTATTAACCTGAGGTCAAATCCTAACCAATGCTAGGTCTTTATTACCCAGTGAGAGACCAATAATACTCCAGTGCCAGGAATAACTCGATCTAAGACATGAACAGGCAGGAGGCATACTTCTTCTAATACAGCCAAGGTTATTATCTGTGTATAGATTTATATTATACCGCAGATGTGACTATGGACAATTTCTGTTGTAGCAGATTGTATGTTATATATGTTAAGTAGTCTGTTGTGTAGTAGGATTAGTATTTTAGAAACGTTGTCTTTGTTAATTTTTCAGTTTGGAAAGTAACCATTTGTCTGGGTGAATGTCGTACGTATTGTGGTGCGGGTGTGCGAGCGCGCTGGGGTGCGTGTGTGTGGGTATGTGTGTGGTGTGTGTGTGTAGGTGGGTTGTGTGTGTGGTGGTGTGGTGTGCGTGCGTGATAGTAACAAACACTAAACACATATAAAACAAAACACAACAAACAAAGAACAAAAAAAAATGATTCTGATTGTAAAAAGTTCACTACCCCACATTTTACAAGTAGTCCATCCTGCTAAAGATATAAGAGTACAACAAACCTCGTGTAGTTACCACATCGTAGTTTAAATAGATTAGAATTAGACGAATCACTTTTTGTTAACTGAATGGATATAAAAATAAATAGAAACATGTTATCGTAACAAAGGTCATACAAAATTACTATAGTAGTGTCGCGTTCTTGACTCTGCAAAGTACTGACAACGACCGATGCCCTAGCGTCAGCAAAGGGTTAGTGATTTATTGAATTCAATTGGTTTAGGTGATTATTCCCACCCCACGGCTGGGAATTTCCCCCACTTTAACATTGAGAATTGTGTCCGTTAAATTTGTGTAAGCCCACTTTTGACTCCACTTAAAATTTTAAAGTGGCCCCATTGAAAAAATCAATGGGACACCCTTTGAGCACCCATAAAGTTAACAGGCAATTTGGAGACGCCCCCGAAGCAATAATAGAACATGTTTTGAAGATGCCCCATTTTCAAAATTGGCTTTTGCAAGTGTGTTGATAATTTATAGTAATATACCTCGAACGCTAATATGGAAAATTGGGTATTTGTACTGTTACAGTCAAAAAAGAAAGAATTTGTAATTCGAAGCCAGATTGTATTTAACGGTGGAGCTGTGAAACCAAGAATTGGCCGTCCATATAAAATAGTTCCCACCTCACGGAAATTGTCCCTAACTTAACTTGCCCGAACCAATTAAACAACTAATGGAAGAGTGTCGACAAGTACATGGTGCTACATCCCGCCTAATTTCATAGTGAAGGCTGTTCAGCCGCCGTTGAATATTTTCGGAGATCTACATATTAATTACAAAATTCCTTCCTTTGCGGAACATAGACATGTCAAAGCATCCTAACCATTCACATGTTGTTTACTAGCAGTCTCAAGCAAACGTTGACCAAAAATCTTCTAATTTTTTGAAAAAACTGGGAGTGCTCTTCAAACAATGTGCTAACATTGCTTTAAACAAAGTCAATGGGTATATGCATTGAACGCGCCATTTTCCTGTTAACCATGGTTAAAGACTGGCAGGTCTAATTGTTTGTGCAATCACTCCAAAAATCCTAGTTTGGCATCTTTGAGGGGTTAAATGGTCGACCAGCAGTAAGGCAAAGACGTCTAAAATGTTGACTCCAGAAGGTATATGTCATGTAGGAGTGGCAATTATCCAGACATTTTTTCCTGCGATTAACAGAGTAATTACACAGAGGTTCCGACAGGGATAATGTCTTCTTCTCCTCTAAAAGGATTACACGTCAGACCGGCCGTTTGTCAGCAATCCAACTTTGGGCGATGCTGAGGGGTAACTCTCTGACAGGCAGTAAGCAGCAGTCTAAAATTGTGATCTCCAACGGAATGTCAGACTGGCCGTCAGTAATATCAGCAACGGATATCTCAAAGGCCAAAACGTCCAAAAGCAGTTAGCAACAAGCAGCAACATCAAGGCCTTCCATAGTAAACGCACGTCGCGATAATTGGCAATGGAAAGATCATGATGCAATAGTACCGCTCGACGGGTTAGGATTATATTCACTCATGCCCAACAGTTACAAAACCTATGTTCTGTCAACGTGCAGTTTGATTCTCGATAGATTCGGTTAGTCTGCAGGATTGATAATGAATTTTCTTCTACCATAGTGTAGACATATCCATCCATCAGACAGGCATCATCTGCACGAGTCACAACAAGCTGTGGTGCTTCTCTCCATGTCGACCTTGGAACTACGGCCCTGGTTGGTAAAATAAATAAAGAAACTTTTAATTTGATGAAGACTTAATTGAATTCACTTGTTAAATGATTTCTCTACAAACAAAAAAAAAAAATAATAATAATTTATTCGTTTGTTTCGGACGGCGGGTGACGAAAATGGTACAGTGAAATTTTAAAAACTCCTCATTAAACTTAAAAAGAGAAGGATCAACATTTTTTACCAAACTAAATGAAAGTAAATGCATGTTGTAGTAGGTTTTACAATAATAACACCCGAAACTTCATTATTTAATGGTTTGCTGTTACGATTTATGTTATTGATGTTCTCTACTTGCTAGCATGGCACTTGCACACCCCATTAAGTACTGTAGGACAAAAATTGTGGATGTGATGATAGAAGCAATAATGCCACCAAAAAAGTGTCTCCTGACGTCCACGCACAATGGCATGCAATCAGTGCCCTGCATTTGCCTGGGATCCGTTTTCCACGCGGGAAAAAAAAAAAACATCTTTTTAGGCTCACCTGCAATAGGCGCAAAAAGTCTCCGGAGGGGCAGACGTCAAGGTGCAATAGAAGCAAATTTTGGTTTTCAACGCTTCTGAGGGAAAGATACTGAAAGCCAATATGAAAGCAAGAACCGGAAGGCCGCTCAAATTCCGGGTTTGCAAATTTGACCTGACACAGCGGCCTAAATTTGGAGTGTCCAACGTAAGTAAACGTCGGGGGAAAACCAGCGGGACTTCGAGAAAGAAGTCTAGGCATGGTGGGATACAAATGGCGACTGACACAAGTGTCATGGAGATCTGTGGACCCCGTCTCAAGTGCAATAGAAAGCAAATGGTTTTTGGCATCTCCTCAGAGGAAAGTGGCCGACGGCAATGGGTGTTTGAGGGGAAGAAAAGCGGCTGAGGTGCAATGGAAGGCATGACGGTAAAATAAATAGTTATTGACATCCGACATGCAACTACATGAAAAAGTGCATTTGCTTCAACTGCACCTCGGCCGGGTTAGGTTCCCCCCGATTAATATACAGACCAACAGTTTTTATAAAGAGCTAACATCATTGTCACCTTCGAAACGAAAATGCTGATGCAACAAACCTGAGAAGCATGAAACTGTGGAAACCAAACCGCATTTGTTGAAACACTTCTCAAATCGAGGATTTTTTTTTTCCAAAATTTGGTGATTTTTTTTGCCCCAAACGATAAAAAAAAATACATCGCGGTCTGGGGCCGCGAGTGTTGTCTGCCGTGGCGTTTTGAATGGGGCCAAAGGTACATTGATGTCTCCATAGGTCACATGAGGTCACCAAAACATGTCCACCCCCCTCGGCCCCTCTTCACAATGTAAAATCATCATCACCATTCACGGCATGCAATTAAGGCCTACTAAGGGTTAAACATTGTGACTGCCCAAAGGTCACATGAGGTCACCAAAGGTCATATGAGATCCCCAACATGTCACCACCGCCCCCTCCTGCACCATGGTAGTCCTACGGGGAACTCATACGGCATGCAATATATTTAGGGTTAAACATTTGACACAGGACAACACACACATGTATTACAACCAGAGTAATCCCTTGCATTCGCAATTCTGCAGACGACACAAAAAAAGGAGGGGGAGTGCCCGGGTGTTTCCATAAGTGGACACCCTTCTGTTCTGACAACCTATGAATCGGAACCTTAACTCTGACTAGACACTCCATATTTAGAGAATAAGGTATGATTTTGGGATCCGTACTCTCTTTACGACAAATTGAAACAGGGCGATACGATTACCATTATTTTAAGTGAAGAAAGAGGAGGAGGCCAAGTCTTCCACGCAAAAATAAGGATTGTCGCCGGTTTCAATTCCTCGTAAAAAGTTACCGGTTCCCCAAATCAGACCTTATTTCATTCTTAAACGCTCTATAATTGAGTTTCTCTTCAACCCAATTTTGACGATACTTTACGGTTAACCCTCGTCGACCGAAGGGGGGGGGTGGTTTCCCCCCCCCCCCCCTCTTCAGGTTTTCCCGGCCTGCTAAACCCCCCTTTTTGGTGCCAAAATTATTTAAGTAATTGTCAATGACATGTTCTGCTCCGTTCATCCAAAAAACAAACATCCACGGGGTATAGTAAGATACAGGGTGATCCAAAGTGAGGGAAGGGGGGGGGGGTGGTAACCACCCCCCCTTCGGAGAGAAGACCAAACTGCCTAGTACGACACAGGAATACCGCAGACACTTGATTTTGGTACCAATAGATAGCTATGGTCCTCTCTTTCAAGATACCAAAATGAGTCCAAACATGCCTAGCATTACGTCACAATGAACGTCATAAAAGTTCGAATTGTCAGCAAACGGCCATTTCCAATAGACACACACAGTTGAAAAAATCAATAACCACCCCCCACCCCCCCCCTTCGAAGAGTTTTGTTACAAAAAATGGCTCAGGTAGACGCTGGTTAAAATACAACAAGAAAGGACTGCCACAACCGTGAACAATCGAACAGCGAAGAGTTCTAATTGAAAAATCTTTCTACATTGAAACTCGTGATGTACATTTTATGTCAAACCGCACAAGTAGCAAATTAGGTCTCTATCTGCTTGTCGGTGTGGTTGAAGAAAGTTTCGTATGACACTAGAAATTTCCGTCGAATGAGCTAGTGGTATCGAGAAGTATGTGGCGACGTGCGTACCGGGTAGCAGATGTGTAAGAGACAAATTTGATAATGTTTCGCACTGTAAAAAGGCGAATTTATGGACCGAGAGAAGAATTGATTCGTTGGATTTTTTTGACATGAAAGAGGTTAAAAACTGTGATGGGGTGATTGAATTCTGATCAGGATTAGTTCAAGTATTAAGAATCCGCTTCGATGGTCTGTCTAATGCTCAAAATATAGAGGGAATATGGGATCGTGTCTGAGGGTTAGGTATTTCAACGCAGCATATGCACGTACGTAAAGAAAAACTAAAGCTTTTGAAATAGGACTACAGATTTTGCCAGACCTCGCGATGCGCGCTCGAGGTGGTGTACTAACGACTAGCCTTAGCCCGCTCTAAGGCCACATCAATCTCAGAATATCGTATAGAATATGTGGCATTACACTCCGGCATCGCTATATTTTGCTGTTTACAAAACATTTGATACACTGGATATCCCACCATTTATACCCGGAGTTAATATGTGTAAACTTTACATGCCATATGACAGAGAATGGTAGTTGTACTGTGCCCCCATACCACTGCCCATCATGCCAATGGCCATGCACCTTTTCAAGGCAAAGTTATGCCCCAACTTGGCAACCTAAAACAATCACAAAACTTATTTTTTATTATAACATTTCTGGTTTATATATACAAAGTAGGGTTTCGTGCAAATAAGGAGTAAAATAAACCGCAATGTACGTACGTTTCACTGGACGGTTTGACCGCCAAGCAGAAAAAGAAGTCGTGTCGCCTGCGAAAGCCCGAGATCCAATCACGTGAATTCACGTCTATTTCTAACTTAGTAAAAATAGTATGTGAAACAAGCTAGACTTGTAGTGTGGGTACGGATCATGGGTACGAGTATGGGTACGGGTACGAGACAATGTATGGGTACGGGTCCAACTTGTGAAAAAGTCATGGTTATGGGTACGGGTACGTGTCCAAGCCCATGGGTACGGGTGGGTACGGGTCCCGCTTACGACAAAACCAGGGTGTACGGGTACAGGCCATGGGTATGGGTACGAGTATTTGGGTACGGGTACAGACCTTGAGTATTATACCTGGTAATATAAGTTGTACGAGTTCCAAAAACTTAAATGACACTATCAGTATCCACATCTTGATCTTGAAAATTGGCAGGACAAGCTATAAGAATGAAGGGTAAGGTGGAATTCTTATAAGTATTTTTAGCAATGAAAAAAAAGTGGCAGAAAAGGAAGAAGATCAGTAATTTTCAAAGATATGTCAATATCCAATTAGTTGTTGCAGTAAGTTAAGGTCCCCTATGGGTAAAAGTTCAGTTAAATAAATGGGGAGGTCATGGCTTCGAACAGGGCAAAATAATGTGAAAAGCACTAAGGCTATACGATGGTGCATAGTATGCATAGTGCATACTATAATATCGAGGTTATCTGGTATAATATGTGGCAAAACGTAGTAGATAGACGGAAATAGTTTGCGATGTTATAAATTAAAGGGGCATCAAAGAGATACATATTTGATTTGTGTATTTGGTATCAGAAAAGTAGTATCAAAGGTGAAAAAGTGAAAACAAAAGGTAAATAGAGTTTACTTATATTATGCATATAAAACCATTTGTATTGACTCAAAGCACAAAATTTGAAATTTCATTTTTTTGTACCAAAGAAGTTCTAATCTCGGGCGTAGTCATTCCCGATGGGGGACATTCAGTGCAAAAAAATATTTTGTAGGGACACCCGATGTGGAAAAATCCTGTGCACATTTAACGCATCAAAAGTAAAAACAAAATTAAAACCCATAATATCATTAAAACAAAGATACGGTCAGTTAAGTTGTGTTTTTAAATTGACATTAGGGTACAGTAAGAGATGGCAACAACAGGAAAAATGTATGGTTAAAAGATATGGGTGTGGGGATGACGCGCTGAACCATGGGGATCGGTCCGGGTCAGGCAACGGGGGTATGGTAGGGTCCAAGAACATGGGTTAGGGTAAGGTATTGGTTCGAGCCATCATGGGTCCGGGGCCGGGGTATCGGGTCCGGGTTCCCAAGACCCAGGGGTAAGGGTATGGGTACGTGTCCAAGACCATGGGTACGCGTACGGGTCCGGGTCCAGCATGTGACAAAGTTATGGGTACGGGTACGAGTATGGGTACGGGTACGAGACTATGGGTACGGTCGGGTAGGGTACGCAATTTGTACCCGGGTATGGGTAGGGTACAGTATGGGTTTACGGGGCTACAAATTGGAACAAGATGGGAAAAAGAATTTCCCCAACCGTAATGTTTCAAGTTCACCAACACGAAAACAGGATAATGTTTCATGAAAACGTAAACAATTTCAGTTATAATGAGATTTCAAGTAATGTAACGAGTGTGCATTGTTTAAATTGGCTTCACTCATTTGATTGGTTGTAATAACATGCAAAAAGATTTTTTTTCTGAGTGTATTTGCTAATAATGTATGTACGAGAAACAACACGAGAATAATATACCATCGATCAATAACATTTATCTAATTTATTTTGCCTCCAGGTTCCTCTTACACTGGCACGTCGTAGTTAAGCATCACTTAAAGCATATTAGCACATTTTTTGAAGAGCGCCCCCAAATTTTCAAAAATTTTGAGGCATTTTTACAGGTTCATGAAAAAGGCTAGGTAAACTTACCGTGAGAGGGTTAAGGGTTTTAAGCTCGAAAATGTCTATGGTCACAAACGGAAGGAATTTTTTCTAGAATATTATTATCGGGGCTCCCGATAATAACAACGGCTGCGGGGGAAACGCATTCAATGTGAATAGCCGGGAAAAATGCGCCATGTACGTGTCTTACGCTCATCATTAGTGGTTTTTATTATTCAGGCAAGTCAAGCTAGAGGTTAACATTTCTCGAGGTGGCACTATTCATTCATGGACGGACAGAAACGTAGCGTTTCAGCTCTGGCCGTTTAGTTCAATCTGGGATCCCAATTCTAATTAAATGTGCGGCTTATTTGTGATAAATACGTACTTTTTAGCATTCTCGTTCGCAGGTATAGTTTCCTAGACATTCCACTATAACTGTGCAAAATATCAAATTTTGAAAATTTGGGGGCTCTTCAAAAATGGCCCAATATTGCTTTAGATTATTTTCATCTGATTGATGGCTTTAGCCACTCGTGAAACGCTGATCATCTCTTATCCTCATCGCCTAGGTTCAATACCTTTGATGGGGAGTTAGCAGCTCCGTACGTAGCAGATGTTTCGTGACTCTCAAGATATTTTCGTAAAATAAGGTATGCTTATCTATCTGTAGTGTGGAGTTTTTACATCAAATAAAAAGGTTGGGGGTTATTGAAGCAAGTAAAGTTTTGTGAATTTCCTAGCGAGAAATATAAGCAAGAATAATCATTAGAGTAGGTGTAGAATGATAAAGTAAACACAATGAAGACGTCAAAGGTAATGTTAACGATCGGGTTAGGGGAGTAAAGAGGAAAATTGCAAACAAAATAAAAAAAGATCAAGGAAAAATAGAAATGTGATTGTACCTTGTGCGATGCGCACACGTTAATGGACGCGCGAAAAGTGTATGAACAAGAATGGTTTGTGAAAAAAAGACCACAAAGATCGTTGAATAGCGATGGTTATATGATAATTCATAGTGTGAACACTTCAGATCATAGGACCCCTGCCTTAGAGATGTTACCCCCAGAGTGCCCACCCATAAACCACTTTTTTTTTGCGTGTTTTAGTTCAGTGAGAACTGTGGCAAAAAAGAAAACAGAAATGGCCTTGTGTATTGCTTATAGCA